>QOCX01001242.1:0-15867 GCA_005959815.1 Sarcophaga bullata | reverse complement strand
TTTTTTCAAATTTTTTCTCAACTGTTTGCGTGATATCACGTAGCTTTGGTATTTTCATTTTAGCCTGAAACATTAGACATTTGAGTTAACTTTTTTTGTTTTTACTCTACTTCCTTTTCAATTCGCTGTATGGATGGCATTTAAGGCCGAAAATCTGTTGCTATTTCTAAAACATAATTCATATTTTTGTGCTATATCAGTACAATGTATGTGTATACGTTGTTGTTGTAGTCCTTTTTTTTGTGTTTCATACTCGTCTATGTGTTATAAATTTAAGTTTTCCTATTGAAATTGCTTTATTGTGTTTTAGATGGTTTTGGATCATTTTTGTTTCTTTTTTTTATTTCATTTCATAGTTTTAGTTCGCATATTGTGTAAAATTCTTTTTTTTTTATTTTCGGTCAAAGCTATTAAATCCTTTCTTTCCCACTCTACAATTGAGGGGATTGAGTGCAAAAAAAAAAAAGAAAAACTTTCCCCCAATTTGTCATGTTTTATTTTTGATTTTTTTATTTTTTTTTTACTGTGTTTCCATATATTTTTTACTGTCTGTGAATCATGTACAGGAAATTATTGTTATTTTTTTCGATAGTTTTTCTTTTTTGCAATAATCTTTTGAGGCCAGATTTTCCATGCATAAATTGTTAGAATTTCAAAAATACATTTTTTTATTATTGGTTTCTTTTATGGCATGTATGAGAACAAAAATAAATAAATTTTGTAGAAAACATAAACATGTTAACAATAACAAATAAATTAAAATATTATTCGTAGTAGAAATGTACATAGATTTGTTTAATAAACAATAAAATGATTATTTTTTTATTTGCAGCAAATAGATTTCATTTCCATTTTTTTTTTTTTTTTTTTTTTTTTTTTTTTTTGTATAACAAATTAAATCCTCTTATAAAAATAACTCTTTATTGAATACTACATGTACTACATGCATATCAATACATTCAAAAATCTACGAATTAGTATTTGAATTTGAAAAAAAAACAAAAAAACGCCAACCAATTGCATTTGACATAAATAGTCACACAGAATGAAATTAACAAAATGAAGTGTTGGATGTGTCTACTTTGAGAAGATTTATTGAAATGTTTTTTGTTACTATACATACATACATACAACATAATTGGCCATTACAACCTTCAGTCAGGATTACGGCCTAGCTTCTCACACCACTTATGTTGTGTGTGTTAATTTTAACATGAGTGGTGGGACTACAGTTTAAAGTCGACTCCGAACGACAGATTTTTGAGAAACCTTACATGGGCAATTTATTTACTCTCAGAGTTTTTGCCAGAAATCTGCGAGAGGAAGTCACCGAAGAAATATTTGTTTTTCATATTTCGTTTTTGATGTCTGACGGGATTGAACCCTGGCCTTTCGTCAATAAGCCAACACACTACCTACTAGACTACGGCGACCTGATGTCTGTATAATTAATAAATAATACATAATAAACATTTAAGGCACTTTGTTAAAGCTTTGGATTAAAATCAGATTCATCCAATGATATTTTTTTAATCATTCTAATATCAGAAAAGCTTTTGTTTTCTTGCCATTTGACTTATATTATGCCAAATGTCATTAAATAAAGAAAAGAATGAAACTTAAAAAGCCTAAAATTTACGATAAAATATTCCAAGAATGTGTTGAGTTCAAAACCAAGGACAAAAGAAAAGAAAGACAATCATAATTCATGAGGGTGACAAGGACGTTCACAAAAACAAAACAAGAAAAACTTTAGAAAATAACTTGAATATCATGTTGAAGTCATTAGAGATGGCACTACTCTGTGTTTCCTTTGGCAAATAATATTTCCCGTCAGTGAAGCAATATAAAAAACGTTTAAAAAAACCTATTCAAGCCACATTAATGTTTATTTGTTTTGTTACTTTGCCACTCAAAAAGTATGCTGCAGATATTCAACATCAACACTTGTTACATAAGGACATGTAAGCAGAGGCAACAAAATGTATAATGAAATCAAGGCGAGTAGGCATAAAATTTCTCCATAAAACATGTCAGTACACATAGTTTATGTAGACTTAGAAAAAATTATAAAGAAAAAAAAAAGAAAAACCAGCAAACAGGCCAAAAAAACAAACAAACAGACACCATAAAGTGTGACAATTTTGGTTAAACACAAAAATGTTTACCAAAAATGACAACGACTTTGCTCACGAATGGACTCAGAAATATTCATCAAAAAAAAAAAAAAAAAAAAAAAAGGAATATGAATTCTGAAATGAAAATAGAAAAAGAAAAAAGAAAAACATTTTTCAAATAACCGCAATTGAAAATTTATATATTATTTGAAATGAAATTTAAAAGATTTTTTAATTCTTTTGTATGTTGATTTACGAATATTTTAAGGTACCTCCACATCATATTAAAACGTATCAAATTGAAAAATATGAAGAAACGAATTTGGAATCGGTAATGAGTGCCATACATTTTATGGTGACCACACAGCATTTTATTAAAGGGCAAATGAGGGTAAGATAAACATGTTGCAACATTTTTGTTGCAACTAAAGCCAAAATTATGGCGATCAATTACTGTAATGTGAACTATTTAAATTATTTTAAATGTTATTGCTTTTATTATTGCCTTTCAGTTGAAATGTACAGCCAGTATTTTCGATATATTCCAAGAAGAAATCGAAAGTATTATCGAGGAAGATAGACCCCGTATAATGGCTTCAGGACAATCACATCCTCCCGATCATGGATACGATTCTCATGGTGACAGCGAGGGCTATGAACATAATGAATCATATTTGACATATTTTTCAGGTGCGTAAAAGTTTGAGCGAAATTATATTACGTGAGAATCTGTAATGTGTACTTAATAATAATAATTGATTGATAACTTATATTATATTATTACTTATCTTAAGGTATTTGAAACTAATTTGTATAAAACTTTACATATTTTATTAGCTCCCAAATCTTCTGCTTCGCGGTCTACCGAATTTATATTAACGAATCTGTTGAATCGTCTAAAACAAAAAACGTTTGCTTTACTCGACACAAAATCTTATGTTCTGCAATGCCAATTAACAACGACACTTGTCAACAATATAAGATATTATTGCCATCAAATCAATCAATACGGCATCAGCTCAACATGTTCTCAACTTAAGCAACCCGTTCTTAGAAAATATATTACAAGCGTAATGGTCATATTCCTAATGGCTGGAATGTTGAGAAAAATTGTAGGAAAAAAATTTCAAATGATAATAACGTTTACGTTGACAGCTGAAGAGCCAGTGACACTTAATTGCATTGAAAGTATCATGGAAGTGATAAGACAAACTATATACAATTTTCAAGTTATAAGTTTGTGGCACAAGAAACAATATCGGCTAAAAAAAGAGCCTCAACGAGAAAGTGTAATTTCTTATCAAAATGCCAATAATGATGACTGTCAAGCGAAATGTGATCAATTGCTCCAACAACAAGATAAACACTGTATAGTAGTTGCAAATCAAAATGTCTTCAATGGAAGTTTCTTTTCAAAAGATACAAATATTACAACAATAGAGAAAAATAAAAATGAAACTATTGCTGCTCGAACACTAACAGCCATTGACTACCACCAACATCAAATGACACAAAGACTTGCTGTTGCTCGTTTGCTTTCCCCTTATAAATGCATTCACACAATGCCGCCACCATTTACCTCTTCATTGCCAGACTCGTCATCGCTTTCATCGTTTCCATCTTGGTTGTCATTATCATCAGCAGCATCAGCATCATCATTATTGCCATCATTATTGTCAAGCACTACTTTGGCTGATAGAAAAACGTATGCACATGATAGTTTTCCATTATATACTCTGGGTGCGTCTAAAAGCAATAACGCCAAGTATATGTCAAAGGATCAAACATTATTGATGACTTTTACTCTAACTGCAGCAATGACTTCCACAACTCTACTGCTTGCTTCACTATCGACTTGTGCAACACTCAGTGCATTGGCACTCTTAATATCACCAAAGCATTGCACATACAAAACATCATTATCGTCATCTCCGTTAACATCATCAGCATCAGTAGTAGTAGCATTAGTTTTAGAGTCAAAGTTGTTGGAAACATCTGTTGTATCCTCTCTTGAAATTTCTAAATTCTCCCCCCTCTCACTGTCATTCCGTTTAACATTATTTTTTGCCGGGAATAACTATTTAATGGCGTTTATTGGAGAATTGTTATTGCATCAGTGCTGATGTTAAAACGATGATGAATGACAACATTCTTGCTCTTCTCGATTCTTTCAATTCTTAGACAAAAACAACAACAACAACAACAATATAAGCTTAATTTTTTTTTACATTAATTTCTTTATATACACATATACATACATATGTAATACATGAAACATACATATGTATAAATATAAAAAAGAAATACAATGTAAACATACATACGTACATATTACTACAATAAATAAGTATGTAACTGAAAATGAAATGAAATTGCATTAATAAATTAAAATTTCTATTATTTCTGTAGCTCTCGTCTTCGTTTCTCGGTGCAAGAGCATTAGCTTGCATGGAGTGTGGTTGCTTTAAAAAGATCTCAGGATTTGTTATATCGCTACTAAAGTCACATTAGAAGAAGAGAGCTCGTTAAAATAATTTGGTAGAACCAAAAAAAATGTAACGAAATAGAGGCGAATAATAACAATTGAAATTTGCAAAATAAAATAGCAAAACAACAACAAATAAACAAAAGGGAGTTGAAAAACATAACACACAGAGTTTATGTTAGTTTTAAGTGTTGAATGTCATAATTTTTTTTTTTTTTTTTGTTTTTTTTCCAAAGGAGTTAAAAAATTTACGCGCATATAAAAATATTAGAAATTTATGTTGACTGTTATAAAAAAATAAAATTAAAATAAAATAAAAATTGTAAAAAATAATTCTAAACAAATATAAATAATATTAGAGAAAAATAATTCCAAGTAATTTTAAGCCTTAAAATTGAAATCAAGTTAAAAAGACTTCATCGTAAAATGATTCATTAATGGATTTATTGATTCAATTCATACAATTTGTTTTCAATATCTTGCCAATTGTAAATTCATATGTACATACCATAAAAAAATATAATAATAATAATAATTTCTAAATATTTTTTCGTATTTGTATTTGTATATTTATGAATAGGAACAAACAAAACCACATTTCGGGGAAAATAATTACCGTTCAAAAAAAAAAAAAAATTAATCTTTGCAAAAATCTAAAAGAAATTAATAAAAGAAAGAAAAAGAAAGAAATAGAAGAGTAGAAAAATTTAAAAATTTGTTTCAAAACATTTAGATCGAAAAAAATTAAAAAAAAATAATTAAAAATGAAATTGGTTCATTTGAGAAAATCCAAATAAAAACGGTAACTAGTTCCTTAAATTAAGATGTAAAATAAATTAATTTTCACCTAAAACTAACGATTAAAAATAATACGTGATTTGCAGTGATTTGTTGATTTTTCTTTATCTTTTTCTTTTTTTCTTTTTTTCTGAAAAATTAATTAATCTTTCTTTAATAATTAAACTTTATTAAATTTAAATTTCTTTTACTTGAAATGTAAACATACATAAATGTATGGTTTATATTTAAAAAAAGACTTTCTTTTTCTCTTTAATTGTTAATTGATAAATTAATGATTTAAACCCGAAGAAAAGAAACAAATCATCCATACTAATTATAAATAAATTAATTTATTATTATTTATTATTTATTTATTTATCACATTATTTATTTATTATTTATTTATTAAATTATTTATTTATTTAATTATTATTTATTATAAAAAATAATATTATTAATTTAATAAAAATGTTTTAAATCAAATTTAGAGTATGCTTCTTGAAGTACATATTGTATTATCGATTTAGTAAACAATAAATAACACTAACTTTAATTTAGCAATTATTTCAGCTTTTTATGAAAATATTTAAACAATTATTTACTCTAGTATTTAGCAAGAAAGTGTTGTGCCAATTGTCTTCCTTAAGTTATTATATACGAAATATTAAATTATGAGTCTACTTATTAAAAAGTAGTCAAAATAAGGAAAAACTCTAAATGATCCTTTTTTTAATCAAGCAAAAATTTACTGTTTTTATATAATCAGGTTGTTGCCTTGGCTAATAATAGATAAATGGCTTGTTTAAGAAAGCTTTAATAGGGTCAAACGTTTATACTATCGTCTAAATGGCATAAAAAATAATATTTCTCTGTTTTTTCCCTTAAAAAAGGTATTTTTTTTTTAACAAAAATGGGTTCATTTTATTTTCACATTAAATTAAAAAATAATAATAAATTAATTAAATAAAAAAACCATAAATGGGATTTAATTACAACATGAATAATTGAATATTTTTTATTAATTACAAATAAGTAAGTCATCCCATTTGAAATAATCGTCATTAAATGAAACTGATGATTACCCAACAAAAGTTGAATATTAATTCGCGAAGACTATTAACTCTTGCGAAAACAAAAATTATTCTTCTGTTCTGCTCACATCCACAAATGTTTGTTGGGTAATGAGCCCGTATAATTACAATAAATATTTATAGTTAAATACATAGTTGTCGTTTGTATATTTATTTCTGAATATAAATTCTATTGATTCATTGATTGATGATTGATTGTATATAACACATGAATATGAAAAAGATTAAAAACCAAATAAGAATAATAATATTATGATTATGATAGAAATAAAATTTATGTAAATTGTTTATTAATGGACACAAAATACACACAAAATACAGTTCTAAACTAAAACAAAAAAATATAAATAAACAACAAAAAAAAAAAACGGATAAAAAGAGAAAATATGTTAAAATATACATACGTACATAAAAAATACAATAACAATACAAAAATAAAATACAAAAACAAATAAATAAACAAAGTATTAAAAAAAAACTAAATAATATACATACATACTTAGTACACACATACATACATACATACATACATTCATACAAACCTACATACATACATACGTACATACATATATGTATTATAGCTTATAATTATAATATAGTATAATATAATACAATACAATTATAATATAATACATATTAGATTCATAATATACATACTTACATACATACATACATACATACATACATACATAATGATCTTGTAAAATAGTTATAAATATTGATTTAATGTTAAAAAAAAAAGAAAAAACAGAAAAAAATGAGAAATAAAGCAAAAACAAAAAATAAAATGTATTTAAAATAGTCATATCCTAAAAATTAATTATAAACATAATATTAACGAAAATGATTAATTACAATAAGATACATATAATGAAATTAATAAACACATAAAATGAATAAATAAAATGAAAATAAATAAGAATTAAACATGATTTTGCAAATAAATATAAAATAAAAGAAACATTAAGTGAATTACAAAAGAAAAAAAAAAACAAAAAAAAAATGAAGAAATAAAAATAAAAATAAAAATAAAATTAAAAAATAAAAAACAAATATAATCATTTGTTTTATTTCGAGCATGTGATTGTGATTGCATCTTACAAAAATTAACGATAATATATTTAGATTAAGAAACAATAGATTTCATGTACTGCGAAATAAGCATTAACCAGTGCAAAAGGATTTTAATTAATTAATGAATACAATCGATATTTGTATATAAACTAATTAAAATTGTTTTATCACTAAAATTTCTGTAGTTTTAAATAATTTTTATTCAATTTACATCAAAGTGATGCAACTTTTTAAAAAGAAAAAAAAAAACTTCTTTTTGAGCCTTAAAGGCAAGTGAAGAAAATTCTGCTTCTGTTGATTGCGGTGGACAATAAATTCATATGTTTAAAGGTCTGTTGCTCATAGCATTTTAGATAAATAATTTTAATTCTCCTACATTTCACAAATAGAATTCAATTCGTTGTTAGCTATGTCACACTCCATATTCCGAAAACAAGACAAAATTGTTTCGCTTGCGCCGTAAGGACAAAACGTACATAGGTGGTGATTGTCTGCAATAAACTGTTGAATTTTGTAAAGTAAAAGGACTTGTATTCCAAAAACTAATAAACGCAACATAACTTTAATTACATTTTCACATAAAGTTTTCCAATAACAACTTGTGTTCCCTTAAAGTATTTCATTTCAAGCTAATGAAAAAGCTTTGAATTATAATTTCAAAATTTATTCAATAACTTTCAACATTTTTTTTTTTTTTTTTTTTAAATACAAATACATCTTTCTAATATCGAATTCTTTTAATATATTGTTAGAACTTAATTTGAAAAATAAATATAATAAAAATTTAGAATAAATAATTACAAGATAAAATAATTAATTTAAATAAATTAATGGACTTTCGTTATAAATTTCGTATTTCTTCTTTTCTTTTTAACAGAAATCAATTGTTTTTTCTTTATAATTTCGATATTTTTATTTTAATTATTTTATTTTATTTTATTTTTTTTTTTAATTAACATATTAAAAAAAAAACCGCACGACTGTTGCTTTAAAAGAATTTTGTGTACAAATACGAGTATAAGTCATGTTAAAGTGTCTTCGAATGTTTTTGTTAATAAAATTTATTTATTAAATTTCATAGGGCAACAGTCGTCTTTTAGAAGAGTAACAGCAAACAATTGATTTCATTATTTTCATTTACAAAAAGGTTTTAAAGAAAGTCCTTTAAAAATAAAGGATGTTTGGTTATTATAAACTCAAAGCTATTTTAGCAATTATTTCAATTTCAATATAAAGGCATGCAAATGGAAGAGAAGAAAATGTTATCTTAATACCTATAAAATGAAGAAAATAGTAAATAATAGGAAGGAATTGTTAATAATTGTTAACAAAAGTTCAAAGTTCCACTCTAAACTTTAAGTTGTTTGGTTGTTGGTGGTTAATTTACCATTGATTTGAGGGCCTACGTTCAGCACCTGGTGCAGCAGATCCAGAAAAACGTGGCGATGATGCATTTGAGGAAACAGTTGGCATGGTAGATACGACTGCCTCATTAGCCTGCAAAGTATAAATGGCCGTGAGCATTTTTTTACGGGCCCCAAATGCCGTTATGCCCAATTCCATTAGATTCTCTTCGCTGAGAGTGGAGAACATTTCTAAATCGATTTCATTTAAAACAAAGATTTCTGAAAATAAAAAAATAGTTTTTTTTTTAAAGAGATCGTTAAAATTAAGAAGATAATTAAGCGTCACTTATGTAATGCTCCAAACCCAAAGCGGTCAGTAATGAGTGTATGTCTTTATACTGGGTTAGTTGTAAGCGCCGATTGGTTTGTGTCGAATCAACAATTCCCGTTGTGGCACCCAAACAATAGGGTGAAGCAAAAATACCAGTTCCTGCCAGACCTCGTTGCCAAGGAGCTAAATCATCCACGGTTTCAATAGGAGCCGGGGAAGTGCGACTTAAACCCATACCCATCCAATTAGGGGTGGGTGTTCTTAGTTCACCAGGTACTGGAGCACGTTCCATAGCCTTAAATCCCATGGCTCGCTTAATATCGAAATCAAAAGTGCGATTATGCTAAAAGTAGAATTAAAGAAGGCGTAAGACGTAATTTATATCTGAGATAAAGAGCTAACCNAAGTGCGATTATGCTAAAAGTAGAATTAAAGAAGGCGTAAGACGTAATTTATATCTGAGATAAAGTGCTAACCTTCAAGTCATAATTCAAATTACGATAACTTTCAGCGCTACCGGGCACAATGGGGCCAATAGGTCCTGAAGCATTTATGCCCAATAAAACTCCATCACTGGATCTTCGGCCTAGACGATTGCAACCATTTTCACTGCTATAATTTGAGTCTGGCGAAAACGGAGAAGGCCTATGATTGCCTATTAAACCACCAGCATTTGGTCCAGCACCTGCGAACGGAGGATAAGCCTGCTCCAAAGACGTAGTACTGCTACTGAAACTCTGATATCCGCTTGTGTTGTTGCTACATGCTATGCGTGGTGAAACATTCTGAGATTGAGGCAAGATTTGCTGTGGATGCTGTTGTTGTTGCTGCAACTGTAAATGTGCTATTGTGGGCATTTGTTGTTGGACTTGTTGTGATTGTTGTTGCATAGCTTGTAAATAATTATTATTGTGATTAACCTGTTGCGCTTGATGTTGTTGTTGCGGTTGCCTGCTGTATGCACTGTTATGCATTTGCAAATATTTCTGTGTTGGGGAGCATACGCCTGTAGGAGTGCTAGGATATAGACCGCCAAATGTTTGTCGATTTACTTGATTCAAATTGTGATTGTTATTATTATTTAAATTGTTGTTGTTGTTGCTATTATTAACATTTTTAGTAATATTATTTAAATTGTTGTTGTTGTTGTTGTTGTTATTGTGCATTATGGTTAATCAACAAATTGTTGTTATTATTAGTATTATTATATGGTGAAACATGTACATGTCCAGTTGGCAGTGGAGTCTTTGGACTCTCTGTATTATAGCCAGCTAACAAAGAAGTCAACGTGCTGCGATATACCAGATTGAACTCTTTGTCTTGCGGCATGAAATATGTTTCCGGTATATCCGGTTTAATCAACGGCGTTGTCAAACGTAAAATCTCTTGACGGGCATCGTAAACTTTGTCTAGTATAGAAAGCAAAACAAACATACTACAGAAAAATGTTTCTAAAACAACAGAAGTCTTGAGAAATGTTGAAGGAGAGACTTACCTATAAACTTTTCCACACCCTTAATAACAATGGCCAAAGTGCTTTGTCTTTGCTTTTGACGCAACGTTATGTAGACGCCATATTTAGTGCTGAGGCTCATTATTTCAGAGGCATCGTTTTGATTGTCGGGAAAGTCAAATATTAGAGCAATCGGTAGATTACCCTGTTAGAATATAAATTCAAATATGAAATGGAAAAGAACAAGTATATGCTTATAAACTTACGAGTAATTGTTGTCGTGCTTTATAGACACCTTCTATTGTCCCAGTTATAGTCACTTGAGATTTTTTCAGTGGTTTAACATTCACATCCGATAAATCGGGAAATATTATCTAGAAATTGAGATACATTATCTTAGAATTTTTATAATAATAAAAAAAAAAAAATAAACAAATATAGTGACTTTACCTTAGTATTTGTTCGTTCCATAATACCCAATAAATTCGTATTATTTTTTCCTTTAACAATCTCATGATGCTGTGGTGAAATTTCCAATTGCATGTTCACCAATATTTGATTCTATCAAAAGAATAGTAATTATAATACATATGTAATCATTTCAATTCAATTAAATTCAATTCTAAATTGTAATACGAACTGCAATATTTTCACAAGAAAAATTTATTAAAGTCTGAGTAGCTTCTTGAACTTGTCCGGCTTCCTTTTCGGAGCCTTTTACCAAAACCAATGAAGAATGTAGTTTTGGGCGAGATGAAAATATAACCTAAAAATTATAAAAAAAAGAGATAAAAAATATTACAATTAAAAGAAAAATAAAGAAAAAAAAAGTTGAGTGTACCTGCACGTTATATTTCTGTTCCACCATTGCCACATATGGTGTTTCTCTATCGGGCTGTGGTCGACCCGGTGCCATGACCGGTAATTCAAAGGATATCAGCAGAGGTGTAGAGAGACGAACCAATGCTCTGGCCTTTTCTACACCCTCTAAGGAGCCACACAAGGAGACTTGATTCGATTTTTCTGTAGGATTCGAACGATTTGAATCAGGAAAATGTATATGAGTAGTAGTATCTTCCATAATACGTTTAATATTATTGCCACCACGTCCTATAATGTAGGAATGGTCGGTATAAGAGACATCCATTTTCATAATAACACGAGTGCCCTTAAATGTAAGCAAAATAAAAGATTTTCCTTTTAATTACGAATCAAATTGGAAATACTAAACTTACTCTTGAGTCTAAATTTGCTAAAATACGCTCCTTAGCTTTACCTACTTCATCGGCTCTACCCACAATACGAACATGGGGATCTGAAGATCATAACAGAGACAGAGCTTGTTAAGAAATTGAAAAGTTTAAATTAGAATGCGTGACACATACCTTTTTTACTCTTTGCACCGATTTTAAGCCTACAAGGCCAACTTATATAAGTTTCAGTAGTTTTCATAACCTTTTGAAAAGTTCAAAAATTCAAAAAAAAATTAAAACATTAACGAGTTCTAGCGAAGTTTGTGGTACAATAAGCACTTACACTCTCAAAAAAATATTCTGCTCCATTCATACCTTCTATGGAACTGTCAGCTAAAGCATTGGGAAATATGAAGAGCGTAAAAATTAGGCTTTAATAGTTTACGTTAGGAGCATTTTCGTTAAGATTACCTACCTTTAATCATTTGTTCTAATTTTTGACGATCCACTTTGAAGCGTTCTGTATGCAAATCATCTGGATTGGCAACACCCAATTTCATGGCTATCGCTCGTATATCGCTCCAATCGCTATCCATTGAAGAAATTTCACTTTGTGTCTCACTTGGGGCTCCACTGGATGAGGCCAACGTGGCTACAGCTGAAGCTACAGCTACTGAAGCCGCCGTGGGATATAAAAGCTTATTCATGCAAGAAATCATTGTGTGAGGATGTTGCGGTGTGATGGTTTGTGAATTCGATGTGTACTTTTGTAATGCCTAACGGTACAATTATTTTAAGGTCCTTAAGATTTAGTACTGGTCACACTCTTGCAATGGATTTCCAAATTGCCAGGCGTAGGAAGAAGAGTTCAGAAATAATAAAACGTAAATGACGACGAAATACCTAAAATAAATTAATATTATTGAACTAAATTTAAAGGCAATGTTTTTGAATTATAACGTTGGCATTTCATCAGAAATAGAACTAGAATTAGAATTTAGAGGATAGTCTAAATCCATAATCAGACAATCTTACCTACTTTTGTGTATTCAAATCCTTAAGGAACTACAAAATCTCCTTATGTTAGATAAGTTTTGAAAGTCGAGTTACTCAGATTGTAAAAGTATTTGTAAAATTTTATTTATTTTTATAACACAATAGTTCATGAGACAAATCGATCCAATCAACGACAGTCTAATTTTATTTATTTTTTCTTTTTTTTTTAATATTAATTTCAGTGTTTACACAAAAAAAAATTACACTCTTGTTTTTATCAAAAAGAAAATGAAACAAATTTCTTCAATAATTTAATTTTTTCTTTTTGTTTAAAATTTAAAAATTATTTTCAATATTTATGGCATGNTTTTTTCTTTTTGTTTAAAATTTAAAAATTATTTTCAATATTTATGGCATGTAATCTCGTGGTCAAATTCGAAATAAATTCCGTTCGAAAAGCAAAAAAACTCAAGTTCTGGTTAAGGTTATACAAGTTTAACTAAATTTATTAGAAAAAATTTAATAAATAAGACCCTCCTCTGATGAAATGGCAAATTTTTTTTTACTTGATTCTTATAAATCAATGGCTCTCTCTCCTATAGAGAGGACATTTAATACACGAACAAATTTAACGGTTTTTGAGTTCAACGACCTCTTAGAAACAAAAAAAATATTTTTTTTGTGGTTTTGGTCGTATATAGCTTAGTTTAAAACAGTTTGATAGCCATTGTATAATAGAAACCTAATAACAGAATTGAAAGCTTTTATTCAAAGACTGTCAATGTTAGTTGGGATTTTTTTATAAACGAAAAGCTTAAATTTAAAAGAAATGTTAAGTAACACCGTGGCACAATACAACTATTTTTTCAACTTTAAATATTAGACTTCGTTACAAAGCGTATTTTTCTAAACTTCTTTTTATTTATTAATTTATTTATTTGCAATTTAATATTATTAAATATTAAATAAATCAAATTACTATAGTTTGTCTAAAAATTTATCTTAAAATTTAAGTTTTAGTTTAAACACTTACCTTAGGAGGAATTGGATAGATTTTTGAAATAAAAACGCGAAACGAAAAAAATTAAAACACAATAATATCTTCAACGAAAATGTCTTTAGTTGAACGAGAAAAGAGTAACACGCGAGCGATTATGAAGTTAAAGTCGATACACTTGAAAATTTTCTAATATTTAACAATTTACATAAAAAAAAATTAATTAATTGTACAATTAATTTAATGTCAATTGGTCAAATTCATAAAAATAAACGAATTGGAGAAAATCTAAAGAGGGAAGCAAGTGAATTTACAAAAAAAAGATCACTTCATCCAAATGAATTATTTAACAAAATGAGGCACTGATTTAAAGTCAAATAAAGGTCAACGCGTTAATAAAATAAAAGCAACAATCGAGATATCGAAAAAAAAATAGAAATTAGTCAGAAACGATAGAATTAACACAGATTAAATATTTTAAGTTAATTTGTTTTGATTTATATTTAGTTTTAGTTGTGTCGTATAATGTTTATCTTCTAGCTTAAAATAATTGTTATTTCGAACAGCTTATTTTAAATGAATGGGTGAGCGATATGAGCGGATAAATGTTATCAGACAGAGGATCACTGATTCGTCAATCTTAGATTTATTTCTGTAAACAAAAACAATTCCAGACTTAGTTTCATTGGAAAAGTTCGCTAGCTGAATAACATATCAAAGTGGAGCGTAAGTAAACGATAAAATAACGGTGCGGCCTGAAAACAAATTGTAAAAATCAAAACAAGTATTTGTTCGCTTTATCTATCTCTTTTTAATCTATCTGGGAAGTATGTCCGACAATAACAATCACTCTTATATCGGTTATTCGATTATTTTATTTTTTTGTTTCTATTCCCAACTTTGTTTATACACGGACGATATATTGATTGAAAACGATGCATTGTTCGTTATGATTTAATTTTTGAAAAAATCATTTATAATAGGATCGTTAATCAAAAAGAAGTGAGTAAGACATGACGTCATACAACAACAAATAATTATATTATCATAATGCGTTTGTGTGAAAAGTTCCAAAAAAATATTTCGATAAGTTTTAATAGTTTAGTAATTTTGGTAATTAAATAACAACTGTGCCAGTATTAAGTGTAAATTATATAAATGAAAATATATAAATTTCTCCTCTTTATGTACAATATATTGTATGTATCAGTTACGTATGGATGTATGTATAAAAATAATTAATTTTAAAAATCCAATTCATGATTAGTCGTAATTCTTCAATGAATATTCAAAATCTAATTGAATGAGTTAAATGGGCCACACAAATAGCGACACAAAAGGAGAACAAATACATACATAGTATGGCAAATAAAAGAAGATTTTACTAAAAAAATTCAATGAATAAATAAAGTCATTTATTGATATAGTATGTGAATCATATGTATATACCGATGTGTTAACGCAAAATAAAGGATAGCATACATATAAATGTAATATGTAATGTATGCACTTTGACGAGTAATATAATATAAAAGATGCGATATTTTTTTTATGAACGATAAATTTCTTATGGCGTCAGAGAAGATTCTGCATGTATTATGCATGTGTGGTGTGTACTGTATAGATTAATAGAGGCTGTATTTTTTAGCTTGTGTGAATATGAAAATGACACAAACAAATGAAAAAAAAAAGAAAATATTAATTTAATGACTTTTAAATCGAGCCAATAATGCAATCATGATTCAAGTATCATGACATGACTTTGTAGATGTAGAGATACCCCTTCACTGGCTACTCATGCCAGAGGGAGACCATTTGGATTAGGAAAAGAAACGAGTACGTGTTAGTTTTAAATCATAATCATTTTGAGAGCTCATCGCTATTCTATACAACTAATCCTTAATTTTTTTTTTCTCTCCTTCTCTCTCTCTCTCTCTTTCTCTCTCTCTTTAATTTTTATAATATATTCGAGTAAAAGCAAAATGATAAATGAAGGAGATTTAG
>QOCX01001241.1:0-41018 GCA_005959815.1 Sarcophaga bullata | reverse complement strand
TTATTTAATTATTTAATTATTTATAATTATAATTATATTTATATGTTGTTTAGTTTATAATTATTAAATAAAAATTGTTTATTTTATTTTGGGAAACCAAAAATAATATTTTCATATAAAAAAAAAAAAACAAAAGAAATTCGTTTTTCATTAAACTTTTCTAAGATCTATGATTAAAATTTGTTTACAGTTCGAAAAATATTATAATAATTACATAAATACATACATACATACATAAATAATTGCTTATTACATTGCTTCAATCAGGATTACAAGCTAGCTTTTCATACAACTTCTGTACGAATGGCGGTACCTACAGTTTTAATTCGATTCTGAACGCTTGAGGAACGCTTTTGAGAAACTTTTTCATGGCAATTCTTTATTTACTCTTAGAGTTTTTACCAGAAATCTACTGAGAGGAAGTCACCGAAACAAATATTCTTTTTTATTTCCTTTTGTTGGAGATATTTGACCTCGGTTGTGAACCTTAGCCTCACGTCTAATAAGCCAACAGACTGCCTACTAGACTACTGTGACCACAAAAATTAGAAAAATTCTTTAAAAATTTTAACAAAAACAGAAAAATTAGAGAGAACAAATATCGGGTAGTGCATTTGGAGGTTTCAAAACCCCCCGTACGGCAAGGCTGTCAGCTATTAAGATACTTTCGTCTGAAATATCATATACGTAGGGGCAAAAGGTTTACTATTATAGAATATGAATGTTTAATTACCGTAGAACTTGTATTGTTATTATTGTTGTTGTTATTGTTGTAAAGAGATATTTTACTCCCGTCAAACTTTATAGGGGATCTACCTACAATTTCTCCTTTCTCCTTCAAACCTATTGCCCTGATAAACTCCAGGATGCTGCTTGTTTTCAACAATGACTTCCTACACCTACCATTTGATATGTACTCAGGTGTTTCCTTTTGGGATGCATAAAAGCCCCCCACAAATTCCAAGAATATGTTCCAATGTGTTACGTTATCGCCTATCTATGTAGGACTCGAGTCAGCCTCTATAGGGAATAAAAGTATTCCTACGGTTTATAGTACGTAGGTTATTGATTATTACAACCCTTTAGTCAGGATTACGACCTAGTTTCTTACACCATCTATGTTGTCTGTGTTAATTTTATACATGAATGAAGGGACCTACTGTCGACCCCGAATGACAGATTTTTGATCAATTTTTTCATGGAAATATTTTATTTGCTCACAAAGTTTTTTTTTGCAGAAATCTGCTGAGAGGAAGTCGCCGAGGAAATATTTTTTTTGAAATCGGTTGTTCCACATGTTTGACCTAGTGTTTGAACCGTGGCCTTTCGTCTGACAAGCTAATGCTCTACCTACTAGACTACCGCGTTACAAGTCTACAGTATTTTGTAAAAATTCCGGCTGCCGATTTTTCGATCTTCATAGTCGAAAGAGGGAAGGTTATCCTCCATATAAAATCCAATTAACGCAACAAATACGATATACAATGCCGTAGAAGATATGCTACTATAGCTACAGCCTTTACTTAGTTTGTAGAAAAGCCAATGCATTTGGAAAATATGAGAACTTATCATAGAAGTTGTCTAGAAGTTGTCTAGGAGTTGTCTAGATGTTGTCTAGAAATTATCTAGAAGTTGTCTAGAAATTGTCTAGAAGTTGTTTAGAAGTTGTCTAGAAGCTATCATAGAAGTTGTCTAGAAGTTGTCTAGTAGTTATCTAGAAGTTGTCTGAAAGTGTCTAAAAGTTGTCTAGAAGTTGTCTAGCAGTTATCTAGAAGTTGTCTGAAAGTGTCTAAAAGTTGTCTAGAAGTTGTCTAGCAGTTGTCTAGAAGTTGTCTGAAAGTGTCTAAAAGTTGTCTAGAAGTTGTCTAGAAGTTGTCTAGAAGTTGTCTAGAAGTTGTCTAGAAGTTGTCTAGAAGTTGTTTAGAGGTTGTCTAGAAGTTGTCTAGATGTTGTCTAGGAGTTGTATAGATGTTGACTAGAAGCTGTCTAGAAGTTGTCTAGAAGTTATCATAGAAGTTGTCTAGACGCTGTCTAGAAGTTGTCTAGAAGTTATCATAGAAGTTGTCTAGAAATTGTCTAGGATTTGTCTAGAAATTGTCTAGAAATTGTCTAGAAGTTGTCTAGAAGTTGTATAGAAGTTGTCTAGAAGTTGTTTAGAAGTTGTCTAGAAGTTGTCTAGAAGCTGTGTAGAAATTGTCTAGAAGTTATCATAGAAGTTGTCTAGAAGTTGTCTAGGAGTTGCCTAGATGTTGTCTAGAAGCTGTTTAGAAGTTGTCCAGAAGTTATCATAGAAGTTGTCTGAAGTTGTCTAAAAGTTGTCTAGAAATTGTCTAGAAGTTATCTAGATGTTGTCTAGAAGTGGTCTACAAGTTGTCTAGAAGTTGTCTAGAACTTGCCTAGAAGTTATCTAGAAGTTGTCTAGAAAGAAGATGTCTAGACATCCCCTTCTCTAAAAATTTTCAATCCTGTAAACCATTTTAATCTAGAAAACTTTAAAAAGCTTTTCTAAAAAAGCTTTCAAATCTAAAACCATTATTTAAACCTAAAAAAAAATTATTCTTTCGAGGTAAAGCTTATAGAGATGCCTTAAATACAACTCTAATTTAACAGAGCTTTTATAAACCTATTAAAGCTTAAAAGCTTTTTTAAAAACTTAAAAACCTATACCTTAAGCCTACAACTTATTAGCCTTGTACACATTCCTTCATTTTCATCTCTCTAACGATTTGCGTATATTTTTATAAAGAACCGAATGTGTTTCCACACTTTCGGCTCCCGATTCCCACATATCATCTACATTCGTCTCACCATCGGTTTCTGATGAACCATAACTGGTGGTATTAGGGCCTTCATCATCCTCGTCAGATGTAAACGTTGTAGAGGACGACGAAGACGATGATGTTGATTGTGTGGTTATTCTTCGTTGAGTATTTGAGCGGGTTAAAGTTTTCTCCGAATCATTGTCACTCACCTCTTCGGCGGCTTCAGTGGGATTTTCCAAATTTGGAACATTTAGCTGCTGTTGCTGTCATTAATATGTTCGAAATCTTCAAAATGATTAACATCCAGTAATAGAACCTCTGCGTTCCGAGGGCTCTTGACCTTTGTGTCTATCGGTTAAAGTGCTATCACCATCTGAATTATCTTTCTATGGTGCTTACCCTTATGATGCGATCTCTTTCGGACATCATTTTAAAATTGTAACGATCGTAGAAAGTTCTTTTATGGGCCTCCCGGAATCGGCACTCATATAGCCGCTATCCATTTCCTGAGGCCTAGGCCCGAACCTTTGTTCGTAGTAGTTTTGTGAGGCAGGTGCTGAGTATGAGCTTTTGGCGTGGAAACCTGAGGATGTTCTTCTATTACGACGCAATGCCCTCATCTTTCTCTAACACTTCCAAAAGTGTTGAGGATTTCTTATCGAAAGGCGGTGCTGGTGATTGTGTGGGACTGAATTTGGATGCAGCCATGCTAACAAATTTTTTCCAGGCATTTTTGATATCCTTAGCTTTCTTAGGGCGATCTTTAAGGCCCATGGCAATTTGCATGCCGTGAGTCAATTGTACGGGTTCGATTTCGCAACGGTAAACGGTTTGTACGTTATTGGCCGGTGGTTGAGGGGCAGGAGTGGTTGGTGTTGCATTATTACCGTTACCATTATTATTGTTATTATTATTGTTGTTATTATTGTTATTGTTGTTGCTGTTGTTGCTATTATTATTATTGTTGTTGTTGTTGTTAGCATTACTTCTTTGTGGATAGGCTATGCCCACAGGTACTCCCGCATTGCGATACATTTCTTTAGTTCGGTCCGATAAGCGACTGCTGGATCGATTGGAGCGTGAACTCAGCGATACCACATCCAGTTTATTAGAATCTGTATCGCTGCTAAGCTTAAAATTATTGTTATTTGTTGTTGTTGTTGTTGTTGTTATTATTGTTCTCCAATTGTTGTAAATCCATAACACAGCCATCGTTCGGCTGTTGATTATTGGCATCCTCGCTTGCGATCCTGTGACTTACGGCGATTCAAATATTTATTCAAACTGTAGTCGTTGCGTAAACCATTTATGTGGGTATTGAATATGGCACCATAATCCTCTCCCTTCAATTTTTTTCGCCGTTTGCAAAGCCTCCGATTCGGTTTCATTTAAAGCATCTCTCAGGGGTTTTACATCGGGTTTGGATTTTACTTCTTGGGGTTTCTCCGTTTTATTAAATTTCTTGGCCATGGATTTCCTATCCATGGTTCCACCAAACTCGGAATTTGTCATTGTGCCCGAAATGCCCGTCACTTCAGTCGATTCACTGTGATTACTCATGGTTTCCTCTTCGGTATGCGAATGAGCCGCATTAACATGCTGGGTGTTGTTGGATGACGCACGACTGGTACGACTATTTAAAGTGGTGGAGGCCGAGGTAGGTGGTGGTGGCGGAGGCGGTGTCTGAGGTGATTGTGACAGGCTTCTTTTGATTCTGGATGGTGGTGTTGTACTAACACTACGCCTCAGGTGGTTGGGCGAATGCGTTTTCTTCGGAGGCGGCATTGTACGATGTTCCTCTTTAACATTGGATTTCTGATGTACTCGGGGTTCCACATATTCGGTGGGCCTTTTATCGGCCGGTGCACTATTACGATTGGCTTTGGGCGTTGATATCTTAATGGTACACTTGTTGGAGGACTCATTAGAGATCTCCACCATGGTGGCAGGTGGCGGTGAGGGTGGCTGGCTGTTACGCTGGCGTCGTGAATGTTTAGCTTCTAAGGTTAATATGCGGCCTTTGTCGCTGAGATCTTCGATTTGTTCCTGCAAAAACATACTTGTGGCCTGGCCACCACACTTGCAACTGCAGTCACTATTTTGTCTTACCAACAACGATTGGTAAATGTCTCTTAAATTATTGACTTTGGTGGGAGTTATCCTCCTCTGTCAGATCATTACCACAAGGCCTCCTAAGTTCTACTTGACTTTCATAAGCTGAATCTCTGCTGATTTGTCTTTTGCATTTGCTATTATGTTCGACAGCATCATTGGGCTTGAGTCTGAAAGAGTTTTTGGGCTTCCACTTGGTTGGGTCTCTTACTCAAGTCTGGCAAGGATTGTGGTGGAGAACTTAAATGATCGTTTGACCTCTTAATATCGTTATTCGACCAGGCGTTAACATCACAAAAGCTTTGTTTTTTAGGCTTACGATCCAAAGTATCCGGCTCATACTGATCACTATCAGTTGAACGCTCTAAATCCGATGGAGGCTCATGTTCCACTTCTATGGTCATGCTGCCACGAAAGGGCGTATCGTATTTAATGCGTGAAGCCATATCCTTGTTCTTAACATTCGGATCTAAGGTACGTATGAGATTTTTCTTGTGTGAGCTTAGGGATTTGCTATTGAAACCATCACCCTGGTAAACGGTATGGCTAATCTCCATTTTACTCTTCCAAAGGCAAGGCGGTACTTAAGCTGGGACTTAGTTGGGAACTAACATCGGAGGAGGGTGAGGAAGAAGATGGAACTTTTACGTTTGGTCGCTTCCAATCTTTCAAACTATCGGTCTCATAGTCCACTATCAGATATTGGGGACTCTTCCGCCGATATATGGGCGAATCAGGCTGATATTGTTTCAATGACTTGCGCTTAGGGAACTATAATCGGGTGTAGGCACTGAGGGCCCACTACTTTGTGTTTATTGTAAATATCTTGATTTTCTTTCCATGGTAGAATCATAATCGGGAGTGGGTATGTCCAAATTGTAACTACCATTAGATCTCAGGTATTGGTATACTCCTGATGCATTCTTTCGAGAGTGCCTGCATCTAGGGTGTCGTTTAATTGCTCCATATTGCGCAACATATTGTAGTGTTGTCTCTCGGTGGACGACAACGATGTGGGGTGTGAGGCCGCTGTATACTGGTCCAAAACATCGAGACGTTTGCGTGAACGCTGGGATGAGCCGCGACTTCTTTGGGAAGCTGCGGTGAGTCGTGTGCATAAATTTTGGATTGTTATAAATCTCACCGCAGTCTCGGCAAAGCCATACATATGGGGGAGGCAGTCAACGCCGAATAGGCGTCTAATTTTGAAGGACATGCCACCACCATTCAGAGCCTGTCGCACTTGATGACTGTTTGCTCTTTGATAGATATTGGCAGCCGAGTGATGATACTGATTATCTCTATCGGCTTCCTCTTCTTCCTCTGAGTTCTGTGAATTGCTTACAGAACGTATTGTGGCCAATTTGTGTGTGGGAGGAGGTGGAGGCTTCTGTTTGGGTGCTGATATACGCTTGCCCGTTGCCATTTGGCCATGAGCTGCTGCAGGTGTTTGTGTATTGTCCGGGGATTTACTAAACCTGTACGACTAGGCGATTGCCTTGTTTTATCCTGCCTGGACTACTCCTATTATCTCTGTGGTCTGTACCATCTCCAACCATTTTTCAATGCTGTTACGTTTATCGCCGCAATTCTTCACATGACCACTGCATCTATTGCTGGCACAACCATGACACTTCTGGAGAACTTTGCAATTGTGAGCCATATTGTGATGGGGTATTGCTACGCGCCGAACCTCTTCGGGTATAAGAGTCAATGAGGGCTGATAACGTTTAGTAGCCATTTTATATTTAGCAATCGCTATGACCTCACGTATCTTTTGCAAGATATTCTAAGGCTGCTGGCGGAGGTTGCTGCAATTAGTTAAGCGAACAATATTCAGAATAAAAAGTTACTAAAAATGCCATACAGTGTGTCAACTCTCTAGAGAAAAGCTTGATTAACTTACCGCCAATAAGTGAGGCTCAAAGTAGGCCGGATTAAAATACAATTTTTTACGTATGTTGCCATTAACCATAGCTCTTAAGTTTTCTAATTTTTCTTCAGTCATCATATCCTCTATGATGGCAACATTTTCCGCTGGCAAACACTCGGCATTTCCTGGCATTGGCATTGGCATCTAAACCATCATATCTTTACCGCTTTGGCTCTGCTTACCATTATGCGAAGAATGGTGGGAGCCTTTGGCGAGCCATTATTCATGGACATTTGGGGATGGATTAAGGCATTGGTTGCATCTTTAAGACCAAAAACAAAATTTTTCTCACAGCGTATTGAAAACACTTCAAATTACTTTACTTACCTGCTTGATTTTATCATGATATGCACTTGGGCCACAACCAACACTGCCACCACACCACCCGCACTGCTATCCATTTCACATTCACTATTCGAATTCGATATGTCGCTGGTGAAACCGAATGATGATCATTCAATTGTGGAAAATGCTGTAGCAAAGGATTATTTTTCACAATACCCATCTCCTCCTTCAAGCTACTCAACGAGGCCCTTGATCTAGGCTCATTGGAGGTAGTCAAACTTCCCGCCGAATATAAACTACCGCTGCGTGTAAAGGGTGCACAAATGTACCTGATCGTTTTTCGGATAATTTATTTCATTGTTTAGATCGTCAACGAATTGCGACTACGACTTTGATCACGAGTTTTACGCTTTTTCATATGCAAATACAGGAAAACTGAAGAAACATAATCAAGCCCAACAGCAAACTACATACGCCAATGACAATGTACTCCTTGATGCTCATGCCATCCGATGTTGATGCCAAGGTGGCTGTTGTTTCAGCTTGAAATAGAACTTCGGAGACATCTGTGGTGAGAGTAGAAAGAAAAATAAGAAAAAAGTTTTTTTTTGTATTGGAAAATAACAATCAAAGACTTAAGAAACAAACTTGATTTTTCTCTGTCTTTACATTCACATAGTAGTGCCCCAACACTACCATAATTTGATTGCATCAAACAAACACCTGTTGAAATGGTAATACCTCAGGTGATATTCTTGGTAAATATTATTCTTTTGAGTTATCGTTTGTATAACGCTTAAATCTTTTGTCTGTGAGTCAAATATCTTTGTTTACCAAACAAAATATCAAACATACCGCGTGACAATACTTCCTGATGTTTAGCGTTTAAGAATTAATTTCTGAACTTCTCAGCTAATAACTGATAAAATTGGAAAAATTGTGAAATACGTAGAGCACAACCAGGTCCTAAGCTATCAGTAGATAGTGGAGGTGCTTTGAATGTATTTAAGAAAGGCTAGGCAACCCAAATAAGTCCATAAAATTGCTGTGACTGCACTTAAGACATGAGCTATTTTTATGAAATAATGACCTTCCTCTTTTAATCTATAGGGTGGGCAATCTATTGGTTCAAATTTGAGTCTTTGGCTTCTATTCTTTCACAAACTTCAGTATTTTACCTCCACTGAACGTAATGAGTCGATTTACGCTTGAACAACGTATGGATTTATTGGGCCAAACAAACACGACGAAGACGATTTTGCCAAAAAAAAAAATCATTTTTTCGGAAGAAGTTCATTTTCATCTTGTTGGGCATGTTAATAAACAAAATTGACGTATTTGGGACGCAAAAAACCAACACGTGGCTTTACAGCAGCCAATGCAGCCATTACGAGTGATTGTTTGGTGCGGCTTGTGCAGAGAAGGACGGCGGAACCAAATCGATTTTTTTTGTACTCGCTCTTCATGGTATTGCTATGAACGATGTTTGGTTTTAACAGGATGATGCATTTGCCACACATCTCATACCACAATTGATTTATTGCGTCAAACGTTTGATGGCCATTTAATTAGCCGCCGAAATGGTGATGCCGATTGGGCGCCAACTAGCTAAAATTTGGCACCGTTGGACTATTTTTTGTGCGGCGTTGTTGAAGACAAGTGTTATGCCGATAAGCCAGAGACAATTGAGCATTTGAACGTCAACATTCGTAATGCCATTGCTGAGATAGTGCACAAAAATTCGAATGAGATACTGTGAGGGCTGTGCAAGACAATGGTGCAACTTGCCACACATCTAATGCCACAATAAATTTATTGTGTTAAACGATTGATAGCCATTGCCCCAAACACTCGAAAACGCGCACGAATATTTTTCCAATCGAAGGAGGTACTGTGAAGCTAGCTGTGGTAGTCATAAGAATGAAATAATTTTCCATTTCTAAACGGAACGCTTACACTTCACAGCAAAATTTCAAACCGTTTTTGTTTTATTGCAATTTTAAATTTAAACTTTTAAGTGGTCCACCCTTTATCTTTAACCAACCCATCTACGTACAGCATACAATTTAATTGCTTGAACATGACAGACATGAAAGTGTGAACAGAATTGTTCAATGATAAGAGTATTGTATGGTATCCTATCAATGCCAGGCATATACGTGTTACATACGTGGTTTTTTGACCTACCTGGTGTATACACCATAGGGTTACCATCTGTTTTGTAACGCTGAGACACTTTTCTAATATAATTTGGAAGAAATCATTCAAAAATTAACAAAAAAAAACAAACTTACTGTTGGCATATTTCACTGGACTGCCATTGACACGAAACGCCACACAAGGCGAGAAAACATTTTTGGGTGCCTTCAATTGATCTGGAAAAGACAGAAGAGAAAGGAAAAGAAAGAAAAAGAAAGAAAAAGAAAACAAATTTTTATGTGTTCATTTAAATAAAAATGACATTTCAATTTACCTGATGTTGTTGCAGAGACATTCAGTGATAAAGTCATATCACGGCATACCAAATGAACAACGATAAGACGACCTTGCATTTTATGGCGCAAATCGGCTTCGCCCAGCCACTGGAAAAACGACATGGAAATTACAAAAAAAAAAAGAAAAGAAAAGAAAAATAAAAATGAAAATGAGAAAGAAAACAAATTTATGACTTGACAAAATAAAAAAAAAGGAAATTTATGTTTAACTGTCTGGCATTATTTCAACCGCAACAAACGATAACTAAAGACTTAAGCGACAAACGTTAAATGTACAATATTTTACACACACAATATACAATAAATAAAACGACAACAACAAATACAAGAAAATCAAAACCGAAACCGAAACTACGCACATGAAATAGAAAAAAAAAGTTCAAAAGCGTTTGAAAACTAAAGACTTAAGACACATGCTTTACTTTTGAGTGAAGGCAAGTTATTTGGTTTTTTTTTTCTTAAAGACATTTGTCACGCTACATTTTAACGCCATCAGGCTAATAATTTATAATTTCTTTCATACAAAATATATGGATTTTTAAATGTTTAAATTTGAAAACAAATTAATTTTTGTTAATAAAACCTACACAACAAAAATTTTTGTTTTTAAATGAAACTAAAAAACTTAATAAAAGACATTAAAACCCACTTAATTTGTACAATATTTTTTTTTCCATATCACATCTCCTAACATATAACAGAAGTAATAAAGAAAAAGATAAAAATTAAAAATCTTGTAATATTTTCCATTTGATTTGTTTTGTTTTTTTGTGCTCTGATTTTCAACACGCAATTTCTCAAACACTCATTCTCATTTCTTTCTTTCTTTATTGTTTTTTTTTTTGTTTTTGTTTTAAAAGGAAAAGTATTTCTTTCATTCCTTACAACTCACCTGCAAAAAAGTACGTCCCTCATCACNCTCATCACGAAACATACGAAATGGATAATCCGTATCAATTGGATTGCGTAGATCCGACCAGCCATTGGCCGTTAAGTATTGGGCACCAGTTACTGCACATACTGGCGTGCGTATATCTAAATAAAGTTTAAGAAAAAATTTCAAAGATTTTATAAAATATTCATTAAGAAGGCTAGCATCCGTCTTTGGAACTTACCTGCAAAACTAATTTCTCTGCTGGGATAAATAATTTGTCCCCTTAATGGCAAGAAAACAAAGGGAATTTTTTCCGATGATGAACCGCTTACAAATGGTGATAAAGTACACTCTGAAAATATAATCCAAAACAATATTTTCTCATTAATAAGTTCAATTCTATTTAAAGAAATTGTTTTAAATCAGATGCCTAGTGGCCATTGACATTTTCTATAAATAAAGCATCAAGATTACATCTTAGTGTGGTGGTAACCATAAGTATGAAGTCATCATAGTCTAGGTAGTATGTTGGCTTGCAATCTCCAACAACTCAAGAAAGGTAGGTAGAGAAGAGTTGAAGGGACACACTTAGACCTCAATGGGGGGCCCATTGTGTTAACATCTCAAGCAGAACGAATTATAAAAAAACTCTTTCAGTGACTTCATCTCGCAGATATTTTCCAAGCAGAAAGACTTGCTCAATTCAACTTGCACAGAGATTACAGATCAAACACCAGCGCAGGCATATCGAAAAGAACGAAAGATGAAAAAAATTTCTTTCAGTGAATTCCTTTCAGGTCGACATTAGACAGTAGTTGCTGCCACTCATGTACCTAGCTTCCCATACGACTTATGTTGAGTGTGTTAATTTTATAAAGGAGTGGCAATTTTGTTTTATGCTCAGAGCTTTTTTCTGTACCGTGATCTCACAGCCATCACACTACCTATCAGACTACAGCGACTGCATTATCATGCGTTAGACTATTCAAAAATGATATCCGGTTGGTAACTGGTATTTTGACGGGAGACACTGTAAGTATAATAAGACAATGAATCATGGGAACAGATTCTTGGAATATACCTAGAAGTACACCACGTACTGTGTAGGAAATTGTGTTTGTCAACCTCGAGCAGAGCATGCACAATTTTGTCGGGCTCTAGACTAAGACCAGATATTACAGGGACGCCCTATAAAGTTTAAGGGGAGAACAATACATCGCATGGCGTCAATACTAAGGCATCTATTAACGATAACAAGGACAGCTTTCCTGCCTAATATTTGATAATTTGGGTGTTGAATTCTGA
The DNA here is from genome assembly GCA_005959815.1 of Sarcophaga bullata. Classification (NCBI taxonomy): domain Eukaryota; kingdom Metazoa; phylum Arthropoda; class Insecta; order Diptera; family Sarcophagidae; genus Sarcophaga; species Sarcophaga bullata. The sequence continues at coordinate 29,252 of QOCX01001241.1, read as the reverse complement.
ACTGCATTACGTCCTCAAAGGTTGTAAATATCATCTTAACAGAATCCCTATCCTGAGCAAAAGCTCTTTGAGGCAATGTAATTACCAAGCAAAAGTTTAGGTTGTAATCAACACACTTAGCCTCTATCTCTCTACATCATCACTATCACCAATTTTTTCTTTTCACCCTCAGCAGAAATGTTTTACTCAAACAGCGCTAAGGAAATTTCCTTCCTTGCATGCTCATCTACTTGCTCTTTGGCGAGAATTCCGGTAACCTGGATTCGTAAAGAGTCAATTTAATAGCAGCCAAGCGCTTAAATGAAGGCCTTACTGGCTTTCTCCATCCAAACACGACGATAATAACTTATCTGAAGTTAAGATTCCCATTGTTGAGAGGCGTTTAAGCAACCCTTCCATTATCTAAACTCGAAATCCATCAGTTATTTGCAGTCTTTAACTCTTAATTTAGTTGAGAAAAAATCTTAAATTAAGTGCCGCAAATTCTAACCTCCACTGACATCAAATTATTGCTTCAAAACCTTGATTGCAAGCCCAATACTGTAAAACAGAACGTATTTAAAAATCATTCATCTTTTCATTGTCATTTGTTCTGTTTCTAAAGAAAGTGTTTCTAAAAATCATTTAACTCGAGTATAGCTACCTGCTGTCACAGTTCTAACATGGATTTTAATAGCTTAAATGGTTAAAGACCAACAAACAATTGCTACCATTTCGCTTAAGGCAAGGCTACAAAAAATCATCTCAGCAATTAGTTTATGATCGCAAATAAAATAAGAGAAACGAATTTCCGATATTCTAACTCCAACATGTAAGCAATAAAGAGTGCGTATGGCCGTAGTTGGCTTCAAGTTGGATTTTTTAATTGCATTTTTATGAGCGTCTTTAGGTGTTACTTTAATAGGCATCATAAACTGATATGCGCAAAAGAGAAAAATAACAGAAAAAGAAGTTCAATAAACTAATTTTACTATCCAACTACTGCTACTGCTACTGCCATTGCTACTGCTGCTGCTGCTGTTGCTTGAGGTAAAACCTCATGGCAATTAAAGTTAATTTTAAGGCAATCTCTACCTACCTTTTCAAGGTTATTAAGAAATTAAGTTTATTTATTCTTCTCCTTTTCTTTCCTTACTTGTTATTGAAAATAAAAGTGTTTTATGGCATAAAATTTATTTGCCAAATAATTACCATTAAAGTTGCTGCTGTTCGCTGTAAATTTAGTATCATCATCATCATCATGCATGTGTCTTAAGTCTTTTGTTTTATTGTTAAAACATTTACAATGCAATTAAAATCGACTGCGGTAGATGTGATGCAATATTTTAATACAGAATTATTATGATAAGTTAAATAGGCACTCACAATGAAAAGGCGTTTACATGCCATTTTAGAGAGTGTACATCACTTGTAAGATCGTCCTAAGATGCCGGAAGTATCATTGAAGGAGATAGAAAGTTAGTTGACAGACACTTTTATATGTTTTATTGGATACTGGGTTATTGAAAGCAACAACAAATTAGACGCACTTTCAAAGTCACAACAAACATTAGCTCCATCAACTATTAAAAAAAAACTGCCAAAAAAACCTTTGTTTTGTTCAATCGAATATGAAGTGCTTAGAGAAAGGATTGAGGATAGGAGATTCTATTGGACCCTACTTATAACCAGCCCAATTCCTTCTGCCCATGCCTTCTGTAAAACACGCCACTTATAGCCAGCCAGGCATGAAAAAATTACTACTTCCTCTATGGCTTCTGTAAAAGTGAAACCGCAATGCTATACGTAAACTACAGGGGATAAGCCTTGTCATCAATTGATTTGAGCAATTAGAGAAGGCCTGCGGCATATAGAGGCTCCTATAAGGAGTTCAAAGAAATTTTTCTTGATAAAACTAGTCGGCAACAAGAGTCACGGTTGTTTTTTTTTTCTAATCCTTAGTTGGAAGAAGTAATTTAAGGTCAATTGGTTTGATCAATTGGGGAAAGAGATACCAGCCTAGAAGGAACTTAAAATATTTTTATCAATAAAAGACATCGTTAACATGAGTGACCGCTGACAACGACAGGCCATTACTGTTAATGGTGAGCACTGTAAGTCAATGATGCCCAACTTCCTTTAACCTGATTTGGCTCATCTGGACACCAACCACATGTGGTTTTAAAAGCACGATGCTACGTGTATGTGGCAAGTCACATTGGACTCTTTGCATGAGTGATTAAAAGGAAATGGTCGTCTCTCGTGGAGCTTATGTGAACTGGCCGTCTTAGATTATGTAATTTGACTCCGTTAGACTTCTTCTTGTCATGTTTTTAAGGCCGCAGATAAAATAGAATAGAATCGCGCACCACAGCGGTCCTTAAAGCCTACATAATCAATACATAATTGCTTAATATAACCCATTAGTCAGGATTATAACCTAGCTGCTCACACCACTTATGTTGTATGTGATTATTTTCCACATGAATGGTGGGACCTATGGTATTAAGTGGACTACGAATGACAGATTTTTGTGGAAATTTTTTCAAGACAATTTTTTTATTTACTCTCCGACTCTTTGCCAGGAATCTTCATGTTGTCTTCATCATGTCTGATTTGGGGTTTGAATCGCGCTAGCCAACATACTACCTACTAGACTACGGCGTGTTCTCTACATAACCAATAAATAATTGCTCAATACAACCCTTTATAACCTAGATTCTCACACCCCTTATGTTGTGTGTAGTTACTTTATGCATGAGTGGCGAGACCTACAGTTTTAAGTCGACTCCGAAAGATAGATTTTTGTGGCAATTTTTTCAAGACAATTTTATTTACGCTCAGAGTCTGGTCTCACGTGATAGCCCACACACTATCTACTAGACTAAGGCGACTTCTCTACATAACCAATGCCTTCTGTCAAATTCATTTTAATTTATGTGCCATAGTCATGACAAATAGAAGATATTGGATAGGCTTCACGCTTCTGTATTTTTTTAATGCATCTTCTAGTATTATTAGGAAATAAACATTCTGGTCACAGTTATTTTTATTTTATTGCTTGCAAACTAGGCAATAGTGTTGACAAGTAAGTGCCAGGCAAGAAAAATTTCTTTTTAAGACATTAAAGGAAAAAAAAAATGAAATGCCGGAATAAAACCGGAAGTCTTCAAACTTTTTTTGTTACACACTGTATTTTCCTAAATTTGGTAAGTTTAAGGGCGCTAAACAAACTATTGCTTGAACTATTAATTTGTAGATGCCATGTTTAAAATGTAATTTAAACTTGGTTTTCGTTTTTTTTTGTTTTTTTGGTTGCCAATTATAATAAAATTTGTTTTTATTAAACAGCATTTCACTTTCACTTAACAATACCTTAAAAAATATTATAACACTTAACAATATAAAATAATAATAAAAAAAAAGCATTTCATTTCACGTATTACATTTGTATTAATGCCTCATTATTTGTTTTTTTTTTTTCTTTTTGTTTTTGTTTCTTCTATGCTCATTATATTTTATTTTGAAAATTTTTTTAAAAGTTTTCTAAAAATATTTTCATTCATACAACAACAATTGTTATGATTTTCTATATGATTTGTAAGGAAAAGTAAATAAAAACCCAACAACAATATCATGTTACTTCATTAGACTTAATTTTTTTTTCTACTGCTACAGCTGCTGTTGCTGCTGCTGCTATTTTTTTGTTTTGTATCTCACAAGCAGCTATTGTTTGTTTATAATTATTACACATGTTGCTACATTTTAGTGAGTTTTACTTTCCATTTCATTTCAAAATTTGTTCCAATTGTTTTTTTTTCTTTTTGTTTCTTTTTATTTGTTATTTAAGAAGAAACAGAAACAGAAACTGAAGCAAAAGCAGAAGCAGAGCAAAAACAAAAAAAAATTAATAACCAAACTGCTGCCACTTGTTACATTTCCAACAATGAAATATTGCGACATTAACAAATAATTTTTCAAAATTAGAAAAACACAACAACAACAACAAACACAAACACAAACACAAAGCAACATATCTATCAGATATGTAAGCAACTGTTCCCCTATCTCTTTTGAAGATATTTTTGCTTTTTGGGAATTTGTTTTTTTTTCTCTTTTCGATTTTCTATTCAGTTTCTCAATTCATTTGTTATTGTTTATAACCACCGCTAAACAATGACAAACTAGCGTCTTCTGTAAATATTTTGATGGATGGAGAAAGAAGAAGTTAAAGTTGTTCAAAAATGTTGTTGAGAAACATGAAGTGAAGAAAGAAAAGAAAAGACAGACAGACAGACAGACAGAAAAAATGAAAAAAGATGTTAAACATGATTTGATTTGATGTGGATTATAAAACTGGTACAGTCGTAAACTTCCTTGTATGTAACAAGTAGCAGTTATTAACAAATACAGACATACACGAGGTAATAAACAAAAGACTTAAGACAAAAACCTGATGGGAATATCACATAAACAAAGGCGCCTTAAAAAATTTAACTTTTTTTTTTGGTTGACAATTATAAATGAAATGCAAATTTAAAACTCTTTTCCCTTTAAAACCCTTTTCAGACAGCTGCAAGGTATTAAGAAATATTTTCTGGCATAATTGCCTCAAGCTAATGAGCATCAATTTCCATAGCTAATCAAAGGAAATATATTTTATGGGTACTCATGGAAGAATTAAGGAAGAGAGAATGGAAACGTTTTTAATATCGAATATCATGTGAACACTCAATGCAACCAATTGTGGAAATCACATGAACTTAAGCCTTAGAAGTGGTCGACAAGTCAAGAATAACCATTGTCAACAAGTAGCATAGAGAGTTTGAATATCAGGCTGAAAGTTGAGTTCATTCAGGTCTTGATTTGGGGTCATAAAACTATACAAAAATACTATTATTGACGATTACAAGGCGTTAACTCGATTAGAACTTGTCTTAACTCAATATTAATTCTCACTTCATCCATGTTATGTGGCGGAACTGCAGTATAACACCGAGACCTAATGAAAGATGGGAGGAGATGGCAAAAAAAGTATTTTTTTTTGTTTGTTGTTCCACATCTTGTGTCCTTCTCCAGGAAACTAGACCCCAACCTCCAGTATAAACATTCTCTGTTAAATATTGCGGAAGGACGATAAGAATAACAAGAGCTTGAGTTGGGCTATTGGCATTTATAGTGGGTTATACTCTCCTCTTCTTCCATCATTGTACCACCTCGACAGAAGTCGAAAGCAGAGACTCTTGACATACTCAGCTGTTACATAGTGAGCTGTGAGAATGGGTAGAATGTCAGAGATGTCCCTACGGCCGATATACTTTCCATTAATTTGGAACCCGGTAAGATTAGAATTAAGGAAAGATTTCTCCTTAGCATAGAAGCTTGATGTAAGCCTATCGGCTGTAAAATAATTGCCAATGGCCCTATAATCAGAAAGGCACACGATGCATTTTCAATGTAAACAATTCATAGATAATTACAAAGAGCTTCAAACATGTTATCTTAATAAACTGGATGCTCATGGAAAATTTGCCATAAGCTATGTGGCATTTAGCGTTGTCTTATTGATACCACATGTAGTTGGTATCCAGATCATCCAATTGAGGTTCAAAGAGGTTCAAGCCTTTTTCGAGGACGCATTATGACGACGACATAGCTAGCCAAACAGTGACTTTTTCGGAAAGCTTTGAAGCTCTTGGATTTAATGTTGACTGGTATCATCTCAAATTAGACAATTGTATCTCGTAAAGTATAAATTTGTATAGAAATCGGGAACCACTGCTGGACATAAATTTTTGATGAAAATTAAGATCAGTTGCCTACAGCTTCTGCTTACAACATCTTGGTAAATGGTGTTGGCGTGGTCTTAGTTAGTTTTGCTAGGTTATTAGACGTGATCTTGAAAGCTAGCCAGGCATATTAAATAAAACGAAATACGAAGAATATTTCTTCGACGACTCGATCTCTCAGCAGTCTTCTTGGTAAAACTTCTGTGAGTAAAATAAAATTCGAATCGACTTTAAACTGGTAGTAGCGCACCACAATGTATAAATTCGCTCATTTAACCTTGGATAGTGTGCGAATCTCTGCTTGTAATCCAAACTACGGGGTTATAATATAACCAATTAAGTGAGCAAGTAAGTAAGATTGAGATGTAACAACTGATAGTGATAGATGTAGCTTCAACAATATGGTGTTAATCTACCAATGGAAATACCTGTTTGAAGACCCGATTAATTGATTATTGCGGAAATATGTTGTTACAACATGTTGGTCTATTAATTACTAAACTTCAGAAATCTCTAACCGCCGTAGTCTAGTAGACAGTGTGGTGGCTTACTAGACGAAAAGCGAAGCTTCAAATCCCCAGGGCAGACATCTCCAACAAACAGGGCAGACATCTCCAATAAAAAAATAGTATTTCGTCAACTACCTCTCAGGAGATTTCTGCCAATAACTCTGTGAGTGAATATAAAATTGCGATGAAAAGTTTTTTAACAAAAATCTATCGTTCAGAGTCGACTTCAAACAGTAGGTAGCGCCACGCATGTATAAAAATGAACATACGCAACATAAGTGAAGTGAGAAGCTAGGTCGTTATCCTGAAGTCTTGTAATGAACAATTATGTATGTAAACATTTAAAGAAAGTCTGCCAATGGACGTTATTAATTAACGTTAAAAATTTTCATTTTCTTTTGAAAATTTAAAACTATTTCTTCCAAAAATTTCATTGTAATTTTGATTATATGCTGCCATATTAAGCATGAAAATTCACGCCCTATATTAAAAGATTTTTTTTCATCTTATAAAGCTTTGCAATTTTGATTAGAAAAATTTGCATTTCTTAACTTTAGATGGGGATAACATGCCATGCCATTATTTTGTTTTCATTAATTGAAAAACTCGAAAAAAACTGTTTAAAACAATCATGTTGAATTAACTAAAAAGATTGAAATTGAAATAATTACTTCACAGCGATAATTATGGCAGTAATAAACATTTAATGGCACTGCTCTAACATAAAATCAATTGAATTTCATTATAATTTATTGTGTTTGTGCGGCAATAATGGCTTTGCAAACGAATGTTGCACTTGACTGCCTATTTTGTTGTGTTGTGCTATTTAAAGGCAATTGGAAAGAAGTTTAATAAACCGTTTGAATGTATGAATAAACAATACATCACACTCATTAACGATAGTTAAGAGTTATTTTGAGAAGTAAATTACAATCTTTAATAATTTAACACTAAATGAGTAGAGAAAAATGTCATTTGTTTTGTTACAACGATCAGGTCAATAAATTATAATAAATGACAACAACAACAACAACAACTAAAATAAAATATGTTTGTTGTTTCTCCATTATCATGACATATCAAACAATACACGATCTTAATAACAATTATTTTATTTGCAGAGAGAAAACAGAAAACAAAAGACTTAAGCAACAAACTTGCTTTAGACATTTTGTTTTCGCCTCTCCTATGTTTAGCCTCACTCTAGTCTTTTCTGGATGAACAAATCATTTCTTGATTTTTTTCTTTTATTATTGTGATTGTTGTTGTCATTATTGTTGTTGTTGTTGTTGTTGTTGTAATACAATATTTTTTTATTTAATATGTTTAGTTTAAGACATACCATGTATATCATCCACACATATGCCCAGATCTTCACGATACGTATTCAAGTACGGCAAACAGCGACACTGGCAACTTTCCCCACCATTATTGGCTGCGGTGGCTGTTGCTGCCAATGGCAATGCTGCTGATGTTGTTTTGCTTTTTAACTGTTGTTGATGTTGATGTTGTTGTTGTTGTTTTTGTTGTCGCATCAATAATTCTAATTGCGATTTACTGCCACCAATCGTATCAGCCAATGAACCTGTGAGTTGGCAATAAAACAAATAAAAAAAACAAAAAAACGAGTCGTTAGTAATGACTGGGGTAAAGAGTTTTTATTTTTCTAAGAAATGTTTGAATGATTTGTACAAAATGGTGATTAGAAATTAAAGGTGACCAGCTTAAGTTAGGGAGAATGAATGGAATTAAAGGTGGATTTAAAAAATTTTTTTATTTTGTAAGGAAGAAGAAGGATTGCGTTGACTCATGAATAAAATTATGTTACACACAATGTAGGTGGTGTGAAAAGCTACGTTGTAATCCGAACTAAAGGGTTGTAAAGACTAATTAAATACGTAAAGTGTCATCCATAAAATATAGAAATCACATGCGTCCAAAGAGTGGACAAGTTATGGAGACAGTTTAGCAGTTTCCACATCATCTTTAAGTCGCCGCAGTCTAGTAGGACGTATGCTTGCTTATTAAACGTGAGGCCACGGTTCAATCTCCGGGTCAAACATCTTCTGCAAAACGAACTGTGAAAAAAATATTTCTTCGGCAACTACCTCTCAGCAGATTTCTGTTAAAACTCTGAGAAAATTTTATCAAAAATCTATCGTTCGGAGTCGACTATAAACTGTAGGCCCCATCACTTGTGGATAAAAATTAACACTTACAACATAAGTGGCGTGAGAAGCTATATAGCCTACATGGGCTACGAAAATTCTAATTAAGATGGTCACACAATTCCAAATCTTATTCTGTTATTCTCTTTCAAAGTACTCACCCAGTTTGTTGACGCCTTTAGCCAACCATGAGGCCGTACCACTGGATAGGCCTACACACGTATCCATATTGCAAGTGTTGACACCTGAAATATTATTTTAAAATCGTTTTAAAACACAAAAGTGTTCCTCTAATTACAGGCTTTCTTACCGCTGGTCCAAAAAATATCACCATCATGTTGACGCGTTAAGTTGACCGCTTGTATAGCACCACCAGCAACTGTTGATGCTATTGAATCCAATAGGAAATTGGTGGGACGTGGCAATAAATTACTAACGATATCCATACGATCAATAGAGCCCCTGGCTTCTGAGCTCATAATGTCACCAGATGTCCTTACCATATCAGTTATCACTGCAGCTGTAGAGGATGATGATGATGATGAAGTGGAGATGGAGGTCGACGATGAAGTTGAATAAGCTGTGGCAAAGCATAAATGATAGGCCATATAATGCAAGAGTGTAAGACATGTAAACAACATGTTGTTGGCAACATTGCGTCGAACAGCAGACATGAGAAGATATTTGTTTTCGTTTTCTTTTTTGTTTTTTTTTTTTTGATTTTTTTTGAATTGTTTTTTTTAAGAATTTTTACAAAATTTTTTTGATTATTTTCCTTGGTTTGTTTTTTTATTTATGAAATGTTGTTTTCAATTGAATGTTATTTAATGCATTCGTTAAAGGGATTTTTAAGAGGTTGCTGTATGTAAGGATTATGGTTTAATAGTTGTTGTTGTTGCTGCTGTTGTTGCTGTTTTATGCTTAAAAACATGATCAATAATGACAACGATGTTGGTTTTCTTTAATAAAAAAATAAAATAATTACAGTCTTATCAAGGGAGTCTGTGCTGTAATGAAGCTTTTCTGGAACAACATCTGTAAAGAAAGAAAAAACAAACAAAAGACTTAAGCAACAAACTTTAAATAAATTATTTACTAATGGATCAGTAACTTTGCTTATTTTTTTTTAATAAATAGAATGCAACGCCTGAGGTAAAACTGAGAATATGATGGCCACGAATTGTTTCAAATTTACATCAAAAGAAGGTAATGTTTGTCCAACTTCGATGTCGCATAGAGTAGCAGATTGGTGTTACTCTGAGCAAAGTCGAATGGTGTGGTCTCAGGGTACAGAGGCTAATAACTACTGAAGCTTCTGACAAAAGCCAGAGAAAAATAAAGGCATTGCAAAGAACCAGACATATTTCTTAGAGGACCTTTCCTCTAAGGATGATGGAAACCATCATAACTAGTGCTCTTAGAACCACAACATCTGAGGTATTATTTACCATACTTATCTGGATATTACAAGACAAAATACGTGGCAGCAAATGAGGCAATACGACTGAGTGCTACAAAAGAAAATTCTTAGAAGATCTCTGCTCTAAGGATCATGGGGACTATAATAACTACCACTATGGGTGGCATCTTGAAGCATTATTGACCAACCTTAGCTGTATATCACCAAACATGTTGACAAAATAAGTGCAAGCGAATAAAGAAGCAATAAAACTGAATGCCACAAGAGCAAGGAAGCTATGCGGTCATATCAAAACTTTAAATACAGTTGCTCTCGATATATTTTTTAACAAAACGATACCAAAAAACTAAATATAAATACCGAACAGATTCCATAACTTCTAGAGAACTTCCACAACTCTCAGAGAACTTCATTCAAATATTTACTGACAAATTTAGATAATGAACTCAGTTGTGTAGAAACCAGACAAATCTGGCTTCTGGTGAATACATGAGAAACAAAATTTGCAATTAACCCAAATAGAGTCGGTCTGGGGAGCTTCATAGCGGGTCCAGAGGCTGAGACTATCTTCAAACAACTTTTGGACACCATAAAGCTCTTCTTCTCTGGGAATGTCTTGGATTTCTGAGACGAAGGATTCTTAGGCACATTTATTGAAGGTGCAACTTCATTAAGCCATCCAAATGGCTGGGAACTGCTAGACAGAAAGTATAGTTAAATAATGGAATATTTACAATCGCTCGATAATTTGATATTCTCTTTAAATTTACGACCAACACTCAGTGAATAGTCCCCACTCATGCAATATGTTGTGTTATATGTGGGCTTACTCCTAGAAGCCCTGCTGTTAGGAGGCTAACCTCTTGTAGGTATCTTATTTAGGACATTAGGAAGTTGTTTTTGAAGTAGGTTTAGTTTACGTCAGATTTAAAGATGTATCATTGTGCTAATTACAGTACTCAGAGGTCAAAATAACAAATTGTAATATGTCCTTAAGGAGGAAGAGAGAGAGAAAGAGAGGATAATTAAAAGGAGATATTGAAAAAGAAAAGAGGTAAGAACATTGAATATCCTATACGAGAGGAGATGGAGGAAAAACACAGACCACAAATATAGAAGGGAGCACATCTACAACATTGAAGCCCTAGCTCATTTCAACCAGCTCAGTCTTATTGCCGGCATTCGACAAAAAGTCCAGTGTTCCCAACGTCAACGCAATAAGGACTCTTACAAATTATATGAATTTATATGCTACAGATATGCACTATCAAGCAAAGGCAAACAATTCATAGACAAAAATTATATTAAAAAACATGAAAAACGAAAGACTTAAGAGACAAACATTAATTTGAAATTCATGGTAAATTTTTTTTTTACTTTTCCTGTATAATAAATTGATTTTTTTTTTTTAATTTTGTGGTTTTCTTATTGCAATGAAAACAAAACATTCATAATTTTTTTAAGTTTAAAAATTTTTTATAAATTTTGCGGTAAAATATTGAACAAAAATTTTAGAATTTTTTCGCATTTTTCAAGACAAATTTTTGAAAACTTTAAGTGATAAATTGTGTTGGTAAACGGCATTTTCTTTATTTTATAGTTAAAGAGGTTAAGCTAAAAAAAATTTATTCTGGAAATCTATGTAAACTTCTTCTTCTTCTTCTTCTTCTTTAAAAATATGAAAAATCTTCAAATAAATCCTTCACCCCTGATAACATGCATTGCAGCAATAAATTCTTTCTAGGCAAATTAAAAGAATTTTTATTTTATTATCAGAAAAGCCCAATAAGACAAAAAGAAGGCAGCAATATAATCTTCTTTCAATCGTATTACCGGCATTTATTGATTTTCTTAACGAATTAAATTCTTTCTTTTCTTCTCTTTTTTTTCTTCTTCTTTGTCTTGGAAAAAACAAAAAAAAAATTCCCCTTTTTTGCTGAAGGATGTGTCAGTAGGAAAAGTCAAACAACCACCAGCCAGTTAGTTATCTTAACAATTTCTTTTCAATTCCTCATACAATCGAATGCGTAACTGTTGCGTTTAAATTTTTTTAAAAACCACCAAAGCCTGCAGCTGGTTTTTCTTTCCGAGAATATTCAAATATTTGCTTGGCATTAAAGTCTACAAATTCTATTTAAACATTAGAGGGTTTTTGGTTTGCGTGTTTCATTGCTTGATTCGCAAAATAGGCGTTTGGCTTTCAGCATGCAAACTTATTTAATTTATGGCAATAATCAGTGTACCTGTAGATTGTGTGCTGTTTGCTGCATGACTATGTATATAAAGTGTGTATTGGTGCAACAAAAATGTGCTTAACAGCACTAAAGAAGTTTTAAGTGCTTAACCCTTAAGAGGCAAGGAAAAAAGGGGACAAAATACGTACAATTAGAAACAAAATGGTGTGTGTGAGATATTATCGCCGATTATTTTATTCGTTTGAAAGACCTATTGAGCCACAATTTTGGGAAATATAACATCGTTTAAATACACTCACGATTCTCGAAGTAGAGTGAATCCACCACAGTTGTCTCTAAGTAGATGTGCATCGACCAGGGTATTCTAAGTAGAGTGCAATCAGAACATGCAAGTTTCCATGTCTCTGGCTAATAAATCAGCCTGAAGTATGAACCGGTAACATTGGTTTATGGTTAGCTTGAGGACCACTGTTGTTTGTGGCAATCGCACACATTTGCGAACTGAAAACTCCACAAAAAGAAAGTCTAACTCTGTCAAATCGCATGATTTCGGTGAACAATTATATTATCCCCTACGGGGGGTTGAGACACCACGGTCCAAATTGGTCAAGGGCCGATACCAATTGCGACATTAGCTGTGCCAGAGCAAAGAATTCAGGCCAAAAGAATTGGTTGTCACAAACTCCTAGTACAGGCTAAGAAAGCCTTCCAAAGAGTATGAAACATTTACGCCGCCTACCAAAATCTATGCAAAACAGTGCTTTTCGGACAACTATTTATCTCATGGGGATGTGTCATGGTATAGGCCAGGTCTCCCATTTAAATGAGCCTGGCCACGTAATCCTCAAAAAATTATAACCAATAACGTCGACTGCACAAAATCCCTGGCGATCATTGGCTCATGTGAAGTGTCCACAATTTAGGCCCAGTTCTTCCCATTATAGGGTTAAAATATTCAAAGTTAGAGGCGCACCGTAAGAAGGTATGACCTGGGTAAGGTCGTTGTCAAACAAATATGAACCCATAACGCTGTCGGTACAAAACCACACAAAAACAATTCTTCTTCGGGACACCATTACTCTAGGGATTTTTCAAGTTTAGGCCCAGTTCTCCCATTCAAGGGTAAAATATCAACTCTAGTAATCGCCGAAAAATGATGGGCTTGAACCAACGTCGTTCTCAAGGAAAATGAAAAGATGACGTGACCCGCACAACAACACACAAAACATGAACGCTCATGTGATTTCATGTGAATTGTTCACGATTAGGCCCAGTTCTCTCATTAGAAGGTTTAAAAATATCAATCTCTAGAATCGCATAAGAAGTAATGACCTGACTAACGTCATTCCCAAAGAAATATGAATCAACAGCCCGCCTGACAAAATCCACACAAAACATGACGCTTCGGGACACTCATGTGAATCTCCATGTGAAATGTGAACGGCATAGCTAGTTTTCCTTAATATGTGTCCAAATATCAAGATCTAGTATCCGTAGAAAGTGATGCCGTAACTAATGACATTTCAAAGAAATAGTGAATCAACAGCGCCGCCTGTACAAATCCCACAAAACAAAGACTTCCTCGGACACATATTGCTCAATATGGATTTGGTTTACATTTCAGGCCTAGTTCTGCCATTATAGGTTAAAACATGAAATCTTCTTGGCTATTTTAAGACCAAAAAGTTAAGTAAGTTAAGTGAAGCACAAAAAGAAAACGAAAAAAAAAAAACTAAAAACGCCAAAGGAATTTTCTTGCCTACTTTTCACAGATCATTGAAGAATATCATTCATAATACACACCGTATGCTTACATGTCTACTACATAACATTTAACTGCCATTGTTAGCAATTTCAACGCCAAATACGGCAATAAATTTATACGTTGGCGGCATTTACGCAACGAAGGAGCATGATATGAACTTCCAGGATAGCATAGTGAAAAGAAAATCAAAGAAAGTAAAGGTAAAGGAAAGAAATGAAACGAAGTATTTGAAGTCTGATAATGGGGGGGGGGGATTATCAAACATTTTTTTAATAAATAGTTGAATGACAAGAATAAATTTCATTTCATTTACGATGAGTACAACACAAGACAGGTCGCATTTTATTTATCACAAGCTTAGGCTTTTTTATAAACTTTTTATGTAAAAAGACATTCATGATTGTATAAAAAATTAAGATAAAAAAAAACAATCTCTTGGAAATACAGCGAAAGAAGAAAAACCCCACATGGATGCTGCTTGGACTATGGCTTGGTGCTTGCTTTTGATGGAAAATTTTAAACCAAGAGTAAAATCTCTTGGTTTGTTTTTTTTTTTTTTTAATATTTGTTAATAACAATAATAAAACCATAAACAGTTATAATTTTATTGTTGTTTCAAAAGCAAACAAAATTATTTTTTTTAAGCAATCATGTGAGATAAAATTTAAACCAATGAATAGAATGAGGAACATTCCTCTAAACAGTGAGTGAAGGTTAGGTGGTGGTTGTGGTCATTATGCCAATAAGTTCTAATAACAGTTATTCTATTAACACACTTCTTTTCTCACTATTTTTAAATAATTTTGAGAACAAAACAATAACAATAATAAACGAAATGGTTTGCTTTTATTTGTCTGTCAAGTTTAATTTATGACGTTCAAATGTGAATAAAATTATGAATTAAAAATGAAACAAAAAGAACGGGAATTAAGGTATTGTTGATTGAAAGATTTTTTTTTGGTGTTAATTTGTTGCTGTTGTTGTTAATTTAACGGTAATATTTTGATATTTTATTTGAAAATCTTGAATTTTGAATATTTTTAATCAAAAAATTGAAAAAAAAACAGCATGTTGGACTCGTTAATTTATCAGAAATTATAAGATTGTAGACACTACAGACATTCATACATACATACATAATTGGCCATTACAACTCTTCAGACAGGATTAATTTTAGAGCGGCGTAACCTACAGTTTAAAGTCGATTTCGAACGACAAATTTTTTGAGAAAGTTTTCATGGCAATTTTTCTTTACTCTGAGAGTTTTTGCCAAAAATCTACTGAGAGGATGTCGCCCAAGAAATATTCTTTTTTATTTCGTTTTATTGGAGATATCTGGCCTAGGGTTTGAACCATGATTTCACGTCTAATAAGCCAACAGACTACCTATAAGACTATGGCAACATCTGGATGCGGGTAGAATGGAACAGAAAATCTAGCCAAGGCTAGTCAGAGGGCGGATATAAAGTCCGCTTGTATTCCAAAAAAAAAACCCTCGCAGTCATTACAGGAAATTGTGTTAAAAACTCTAATGCAAGTCGCTACACTTTTGAGAACATAGCAAATGACTTCTGCAGGGGATACAAAGAGAAAATACATTCCCATCACTAGGTCACTAGGTCTAGTAAGAGGACAATTTGAGCAACATATCGATGATCGACATTGATAGTCTAAGCCACCTCATATCAAAAACTCTGAATGCTTCAAAGATTAGGGGAAATGTTAAGCTGTGTTAATATAATGCACCTTATGTAGCGTAAGTACTTATATTTATACCCTTTGAGTAGATAGTCACCTCTATCTATCTACCCACTTTCATCACTGTGAAAAATCTGGATGAACAAACAAAATTGTAAACGTTGTGACAATCTGTGTTTGCTATGGATTTTTGTGTGGAGGTGTCATGCTTACAGGCTCTCGCTGGCAACGGCGAGCACTATAGGCCGTGTGATTACCAACTTCTTTTGTCCTAAATTAGATGATCTGGTCACCAACGCTGTGTGGTTTCATTAGGACGACGCTATGGACCACACAGCTCATGCCATATTGAATATCCCAAACGAGCGATATAAAGAGTTGGTTATCTCAAGTGAGAGCGATTTAAACTGACCATTTTATTTGCAGTCATAAATCACATTGGTCTTCAAGGTCAAAATCAAATTCAAGGTCATAAATACTGCTTGATTTATGGGCAAAAACCAGAAAAACCTTTGGCGGGCATTTGAACGGTGGTATCTCATGGAGAATTTGTTAATATTCAAATTTAAAATTAGAAAGTGCTTAATAAAAGACCCTATATTTCTCTATTCAAGATTAAAGAGTTGAGTTTTGAACTTGGAACCCATTTGTAGTATATTATGAGTGACTATGCCTTATTAGACTAGACTGATTGAATCATAAATTCTGTCATTTGGTACCGAGGGCTTATTAATAGCAATAAGGTACTGAACTGGTCTGCCTTAGTAGGGAACTTATAATGGTGGTGGTTGTATAAGTATGTATGAAAGAGAGCTATGTAATGTTCGAATTGATTTCCTCTTCTTCTTTAAGGCATTAACACATTTGCATGACATGCATAAACAAACAGAACGCTTGTGTCTTAAGTCTTTTGTTTTGTTTTACTACAGCATTCTTCCGTTTTTTATTATTATTTTTTCTTTCTTTTTCTTCGTGTTACATTAGATAATACGTATATAAAAAGAAAAAGAAAAGAAAAATGAAACAACCGTTTGTATTAATTTCAATCAATTCTTTCTACACCAAATGATAATAAATTCCATGTGATTGTGGTTACAATAATCTTTTTAAATCAACAAATGCATGCACATGCACATGCACATGCACATGCACATGCACATGAATGAATGAATGAATGAATGAATGGCTTTTACACGCACTCTAAGTTTATGGCCAGAGTATGGAAGTTGCTTCAAGACTTTTTTCTCCAGATGATGTTTTGAATTGTTTTCTTTGTTTTTGTTTTTGTTTTTCGTTTTATTAGAATATAAAAAAGATTTTTTTTCCGTTTTTCCTTAACAAACAATTTTGATTTCCTTTTGTTGTTGCTTGTTGCTGTTCTTGTTTGAATAGGGCAAAATAACTGTTTGCATGATTGTATGATTATGATGATTTTATTGAAAATTAAATTGTTTTTGATTTGTTTCAGTTTCAGCTTCAATTTTTTCATTCTTTCTTTCTTTTTTGCTTTTTTTTCTCTTGTTTCCATAAAGAATCTTTAAATCTTAATAGGGCGTTTATGATGGCTGTGTATCAGTTATTACAATACAAGACAGTTAGGTGACCGTATTTCTGTATGAAAAGAATTGTTTTCTATTTGGAATACGAATACGAATACGAATACGAATAGGAATACGAATTTGAATTTGAATTTGAATTTTTGTTTTCTTCTTAACGATGATTAATAAGAATTTGTTTGCCATACAACAGCATGTTGAGTTTATTTGAAACTCATTGAAATGCAAATTAAAAAAAAATCTCAAAGAATTTATTGCTTTAAGTCTTGTAAAATTGTCAAGATGTGTCAAATAATCATACAAAAAAAAAAAGATATTTTTATAGTTTTATTACGAGTACCGTTGCAATATTAAAGTTTATTGACTTAAGATTTCTTTTGTACCAAGAAACGTAATTTTTCTTTTGTTTTTTGTTTTTTATTCAAGTTAAATAATTTGTCTGTGTACAAACCTATCAAACAAGAAAACAAGAAAGCAGAAATACAACAAAATTTTTTTATAATCAAAATAATCATTTGAAACCAATTTCCATTATTTCCCCTTTCATCAATAAAGATGAAAGCACGATTTTCTTACACACAAATTTTATTAAGTAGGCAGATAATATTGCCGCTTAAATAAATATGTTGACAGTATATTCCTAAATTTTTTATGTTTTCCTTTAGTTTATGCGGAAATCAATTTTCTGGTGGATAATTTGCATGACGAAAAAATTTTCCTAAAAAAAAAAATCTTTTAACCCGAGAACGAGTGTTTCTCAAAAAAAAAAAAAAAAAATGTGAGGAGATGCTAAAAAATCTTTTAAAGATAAAATTTCATTTATAGGAACAAAGTAGTGAACAGCATTATTTTATTAACAGTTATTGAAAGCATCATCATTATAGCACTACCAGAAAAAGAGTTTATGGTGACTGAATCGAAAAATAAATTTTGTCAACGGTAACCCATCTCCATATTGAGTACATAAAACAATTGCTGGACTTTTAGAATTCCATAAAAGAGCCTTTGACTATCTCTACTCACCACCTGACTGGGACATAAAAAAAAAAATTCATAAAAATAAATGACAAAAGTCAAAGAAGGAGAAGGTCATGAGACCTGAGGTTACAGTTCAAAACCCAGGTTGGATATCTTTAACAAAACGAAATACAAAAAAAATATTTTCGGCGACTGCCTCTCAGCAGATTTCTGGCAAAAACTCTGACAGTAAAAAAAATTGCCATGAAAAGTTTCTTTATGAATATAATTTGTAAATATTATGAGAATGCCACCATCATGAAAGCAGGTGCTCTTAAAATTACTTCATCTTAGGCTTGCTTACTATGCCTAACGGGCTAACACCATATATAGGAACGAAACAACAGCCTACAATTAGTGTCAGCGCCATAACAGCATCGAACTCCATATGCTTTGATTATGCCAAAATTTTGAATGTAACGAGACGTTTGCCTTTAGATGGATCCCTATACATGGCGGTATTATTCATTTGCAAATGAGAAACGGGAATAGTGAGCCCACCAGACACAATTATAGAATAGGGGACTGGCCTCTGGAATTTATTAATAAATTGTCGTTGTTTAGTAGATGTTGGTTTGTTAGACGAGAATCCACGGTACAAGCTCCTAGCGCTGACATCTGGTACTAAACGAAATATGGAAGAAAAATATTTCTTTCGCAGACTTCCTCTTAGCAGTCTTCTGGCAAAAACTCTGAGAATTAAATAAAATTGCCAAGAAAAATTTCTCAAGTCTGATGTTCGGAGTCGTAGATCCCACTTCTAATTAGAACACGTAAAATGGTTGATATGAGAAGATAGGTTGCAATTCTGACAGAATTTTCGTGTATTGATTGAACGCTTGGAATCTACTTTAAACTGTAGGTCCCACCATTCATGTATAAAGTTAACATAGAACGTAATCCTGACTAAAGGACAGTAATGACCAATTATGTACATATGTATACAGGAACGTGTGTGTGTAATTGGATCTCTTATACTTGCAATTTTAAATTTCTCAACGAGTTATTGACCATCCCTTTTAATTGTTGCGAGATTTATTTGACAATCCAAATTAAATTCAAATAAATCCATTAGAAAGGACCAAATTGCTAACATTTGTGTTGAATATTGAAAGTCCATATATAAAATGCATGTGTCTTAAGTCTTTTGTTTTTCAAAAAATATATTCTCTTCAATTCAATTAAAAATAATCCATAAAAAAATATTATAATTTTGATTTCCATTAAAGTCTTGTTCTATTGGCATTACTTAGATCATATATTTTATTTTTTCTTTTTTATTTTTTTTTTTATTATTATGAAACAATATAAAAATGTAATAAAAATTAAAAGTTTTTTCTTGTTTTCACTCACAATATATGCAAGCTGTGTGTGAGGTGGTTATAAATTGTTCTGAGTGTCCATTAGAGAAGTAGTTTCCATACTCCTGCCATGGCATTTAAAGTTAGAAGAAAAAAAAACAAAACTAATCTTAACATCGTTAAAATAACTGTAATTGTATAAGTAATTGTATATAAAAAGTACAACAACAACAATATGGCTGTTTAAATATGTTGGAATTAAATTATTAAAAATCATAAAATTATAGAGAGAAAGAGCAACAAACAAAGAAAGAGGAGTAAGAGTATGATCATTTAAGCAGACAGTAACCAAAAACAAAGTAAAAAGAAAAAAGTTCTGGAAAATTAATAAAAAAAAAAAAAACCAACGGCCATAGTTAAATTATATACCTAAAACAACTGCAGGACTTAGGGTGGTAACTAAACAAAAAATATTATTCCTACTACATGTTGTGTTAAGAAACTAACTTTTCCGTAAAGTTTTCAAAAAAAAAATTTTTTTTTATTTATTCTCTTTTATTCACATTCGTTGTCGTTTGTCTGTTACTCTGCTTTTGCTGTTATCTATACAACTGAACTGTGCCTTGTAATTAATATTCACTTGCAATTATGTTTTAAGTTTCGCGCTGGCACGTTCAAACTGTGCATAATTTTTTCTTTGTTTCAACAATTTTTTCATAAACAAACATCACGATTGTAAAAAAAAAACAGAAAACACAAATAAAAAAAAGTATGTTGAAGGTTTACTTGTTACATTAGACTGAAAGAATGAATTCGATTTAAAATACAGAAAAGAAAAACATATAAAAGAGGCTGGTTTAACTGGCAACTGGTTTCTCTACATTTACATATTAAAACAAAAGACTTAAGACACATACCTTATTGTCATTTTAAAATCCAATAAAACAGTTAATTTCCGTAAACTTTATCTCGGTTTGTATTAGTGCGATTGGATCAGGCTATATAGCATTAGAAGGATGAGATTTAAAATTAAAAGAAACCTTTTAAATAATTTTAGGATAACTTAACTGAATATTGTTTAAACGCTCTTCGAAATGAACATCAAAAAAGCAAAAATACGCCATATATGGAGTATGCAGCTTAAAAATGCAGAATTCTAAGTCAATTTAAATTTATTTAAGGCATTGGCTAACCCTAACTGTCAGGTTTTTCCATCATCCTGATAAGACATACATTTCGCGCCACAATAACGGGTCAAGACAATTTTTGGAAAATCTATTTGAAAATAAATCATGTTTAATTGCGATCTTTCGGCATTGTTTGAAACAAATGTTAGTTGGAAGTATAAGGATCTGATCTATAAAATTAAAACTGCTCGCTTCAAATGTTTCAAAAATATTAGGTTTAAGACTCCCTGTGTGGCCATGCATCGCATACGATTTCTTCTAATTTTCGGAACCTTATTACAGATTCATTTTTGTTTTTTCATCAGCCTTAATGAATTGTTGCACCAACTACTTCCTTCCATGACTTTCAAGCGATAGTTTGAATGCTGAAGTGAATAAATTATATTCGTTTCAGGTGTTCTAGTGATTTCAGTAACGCATAATAAAATTAACACTTCTGGTCGACACCAGATATTGCAAACCAGGCAGATGAAATTATTTAAGCGTACGCTTCTGAACTTGGCTGTAACGTCCAGTTGGAAATCCAATATCAAAGCAAAGATGTTTTGGTTAAAAGGTTGGACTGCAAATGGGAGAAATACATGTTTGGGTAGACGAAAAACTTTTCGAATTTTTTTAAAATTGGGAATATTTAATCTCCTATAAACATTCCATATTGGAAGCTACTTGAACCTAGATCGCTCAGAGATGACGACACTAAAATCTTCTTTATAATAGTAAGATGAAATAGCGCCACTCTTGAGTGAAAGTTAAACTCAATGAGCATAGTTCTTCACCACTATTCCTAGGACGCTATACATTTCCACAGAAAGCTTTTTTCTGTGTAACTACAGGTGGCAACCCTATCCTGCTAGGACCTGTTATTCTAGACCTCTTTTTTTTCTCTCTCTCTCTCTCAAAAGAATTAAAACAAACACAAAAGAGCGGATGTAGGAGTGGCGTATATGGACTCAAAGTAGATTATAATGCTTACGAGGGGAACTCGCAGATATTTGCTATGCGAAAGTCTACACCATCTTGGTGAGAGAGTACAGAGGACGGGATATAGTAACACTATCTGAACTCGCCATATTATAGCATATAAACTCAATAAGTATAGTTCTTCACCACTATTCCTATGACTCAATACATTTCCGCAGAAAGCTATTTTTTCTATGTAACAACAGGTGGTAACCCTACTATTCTAGAACCTGTTATTCTAGACTTCTCTCTCTCTCTCCCTATCTATTTCTCTCTCAAAAGAAGTAAAACAAACACAAAAGAGCGGATGTAGGAGTGGTGTATTTGGAATCAGAGTAGATTATAATGCTTACGAGGGATAATACAGAGGACGGGATATAGCAAATAGTGTATTGATGTATTAGATGAGAGTGTTGTAACGATAATATAGTCAGTAAGTAACCTGGTGGTCAAAATACAAATAAAAATTACATGAAAAGTTCCTCTTTCATAGTCGATATTAAACTGTTACTTTCCATAATTCTTGGATAAAATTATCACACACAATAAAAAGGGTTGCAACGACCTATAAATAAGTACGTAATCTGATGGTCAAGCTTCAATTCGAGCTCCTAGTTCTTATGGATCAACTTGATAATAGTAAGACCAACAACCTGAAGTCATCAGGACAGTAGGAATGGAAGTGATTTTCAAACGATAAACTATGGAAATCCAGGGCAATACAGTAGCTCATCTGGGCGCATTGTTATAGCAACAACTAAATCTGAAGTTTTCTAATGATTTCGTTCAGTGCATTGCCATGTAGTGTGTGTGTGTGTGTGGTTCCAGCTTAGTTTTAAATAATATTTCATTTATTTTATTTAAAAAAGTTTGTTATTTTTAGATTTTATTTGAAAAAAAAAACAAAAAAAACCCAAACAATCTCA
The DNA here is from genome assembly GCA_005959815.1 of Sarcophaga bullata. NCBI lineage: Eukaryota > Metazoa > Arthropoda > Insecta > Diptera > Sarcophagidae > Sarcophaga > Sarcophaga bullata. The sequence continues at coordinate 6,782 of QOCX01001241.1, read as the reverse complement.
ATGGATACACAATAATTTTTTTTTTTTTAATTTTTTATTTGATTTGCCGTAATGCAGTTTGTAGAGAAGCATTGTTACACCTGAGAGATTTATAATTAAAAATAAAACAAAAAGTATTTATTTGTCTGGCGGTATTTCTGCTGTTTTTTCTGTTTTTCTGTGTTTTTTTTTTTGTTTTTAGTTCATATGGTTGCACATAAACGTTGATTAATAGCAACAACAACAACAAAATTTATATTTAAAAATTATTTTCTAATTTTTTCTTCTTTTTTTCGTTTTTTTTCGTTTTTTTTTTTTTGTTTTTTTGGTTAATGAATTTGCAATTTTGTGGCAAGAAGATACATTTTGAATTTGCATTTGGCAAAAAAATTTAAATATTTTCGGTTTAACAAATCAGTAATGCACAGCCAGAAGAAGAAGAAGAAGAAGAAACATAATTTAATTAATTTAACAAGTTTTTGTTCAGGTCTTAAAACCATTTTGTTTTCTTGGAAATGAAAACAAATGTAGAAATGAAAAAAAAAAACCCAGTGCCCCTTGCTAAGTTGCCTTAGTATGCCACTTTAAAACTGGAGTAGCAATTTCTATTGCAACTTCCTAGTTTACTTAATCAAATACTAGGTTTTGTTATACTCTAATATCACAATTTCCCCTACAACTTGTTGTTGTTACGAAATTAAACCTGAAAAAAAAATGAAAATTCTTTTTGCCTTACATTGTCAGAATTCTTAAGAAGAAAACAGCAAAGAAGCCCAAAAACCTTTGTAATTGATTTAAATGTTGCTCTCGTAAACAAAACTGGAACATTTAAAGCGTTTTTTTTTTAACTAGACACTCAATCAAGAACTGTAAACAATAATCAGCCAAAAAAAAGTGTATCATTAAAGCTGTGCATGAAACATTGCTTAACATTGTCTTCACCTTTGGCAAAGTGTTTCATTCAGTTGTGTTGTTAAATTAGGGTCAAAACACTTTACTTAGAACTGAACTGCTGGTGGCACACTCACTCATTCATTCATTCATTCATTTATTTATTCATTCATGCTATACAACTTGCATTTCAGTTAGTCAGTTCGGTTAGCCAGTTTTTTTTTTGTTGTTTTTTTTTCATTCATTCATGCTTTATTTTTTGTAGTTCATTCATAAGCCAATTCAGCAGAAAATTTTTTTGGTTTCATTTTTTCATTTTCTTTTCGTTTTATGTGACTGCTGTTGACTTCTGTAATGCTACCCTATACCGTTTGAGATCAAACATTAAGTTCAGTCTTACAGTGGGCATATGATAAAATGCAAAATTTTTGTAATTCTAGGTGACTGACAATGATAAAGAGAATATTGTCCACTCCTTTGGCTTACTTCCGTTTATGGCTTGACGCAAACCTCTATTATTTGTCTGACCTTTTCTGTATAGTCTAAGGCAACCTACAATTGTTTATAATTGATATCTGATCGATCACCAGATACATAACTTTTTGTTTATTCTTTAATCCTTAGTCCTAATGCTGATTGATAGTTAGCTTTGTGGTTTCGCTATTTTTGTAAAGACTGCCTGCTTAAATGAACTTCTATTTCAATGATCAATTATAAGCTAAAAGAACTTAATTACTGATGATGATGAGATTAGAAAAAATAAGGGTTTTCGAATTTTAAAATTAAAAACTCTTTATCCTCTTCCAAATCTCCCAAATGGGATGACCCCTAACCACTGATCGTTGATAACAATACCAATAAGCGTCAAATGAAAGCTAGACAGTCTCACCTCTTAAGAAAGAATATAACTTAATGTACATCCTTCCCCTCAACTGTAACCAATAACCCAAGAGATTTTAACAGATTTTGTCGTTTAAAGAAGATGGCTTGGGGCTAATCATATTCTAAAACTTGTTTGATGAAAATCATCATATTCTAAACTTGTTTGACGAATTAAAGCAAAGAAATAAATATTACATGAGCCTCATTATTGCTATCATTCACCATAGTCTGGCCAGCGACAGGCACTCTGATCTAAATGATGTATTGTAACCTTCATTAATCACTTGCGATAAATCTCATAATTTCCCGTGCACTATTATCAGTGCACACACTACGTTAGATGTCAGTAAATCACAAGCATCCACCAGAACCATCCTAATCAAATGTTCATTCCTCGAATACAAGTTTTCTAAATGATAAAAACCTATCAGATTTACCCCGGATGCTATTGGCACCCGTTGAGAGCGTTCAATGTTATCCTATTCAGCGCCATACAATAGCAAAACCTAATCCCCTCTTTTTTCATTTTCTCCCAACAAAATAATTTGTGTCCATAGTGCACCCTTTAACAGACTTCTACTCAATTAATCCCATGGTACATTGTCGCTGAACCAATAAATTCAATGGATCTGTAGAATCCATCACATATCAGTATGAGCAGCAATTAAAATCAAGCGATATTGCGGTAACAAAGGATTCAATCCTTTAATTATAAAAATCAAACTTTCGATTGTAAATTTAAACAGCGCTTATACGTTATGCTTTTTTATCATAATTTACTGTTTACTGACTGGCAGCGCTACCTGTGGCTTTATTTATATTCATTTATTTGCGGTTTGTCAACTTCTAGAATTTACTGTTTACTATATAGTTTTGTTATTGTAACTTGATCACTGTTTATCTCTACTCTTTCCTCTGGTAATTTCGTATTGTTTCATTATTGTAATCCTTTGTTATCTTTTCGCTACCTTTAATAATGTTCAATGTTTTTTTCTGTCTTCGCAACAATTTAATTAAAGTGAGCCAGAAATTGTACTGTAAATAGCTTGAGACATTGCTTGAAAGACAAGTGACCAACTGCCATAGATATGACGATACTTATATTAGATTCAATTCAATAATTCATATAATTAACTCATTCGTAAAATAATTTAGGCTTCTAGATCAAGACCAGAATCTTGACTCTTTTGCTTCTTAAGACGATCATACGATTAGAAATACTTTCTAGAACGCTTATATGACTAAAGTCTCTGAATTTTGGCTGTGACAGAAATTTTATGTTAAGAAAAAGTTCCTCAGATCTGTAGAAACTTGCTGAAACCTCGGTATCTTTTAAAAGACCAAAAAGAAATTTGAAAAAAGGTGGCAACACAATCACTACCTAACCTACAAAAATTCTATTTTTCCCAAAATACAAATTCTTTTATGAAAGCATGTGACATTTGTTCAAGTTTTTTTTAAAAATAGGGCTTTCTGTAGTCGTTTCTAACCTTTCTTTTTCATATTTCGTCACACTTTCAGTATAAATTTGTGATTTTATTTTCGTTTTATGACGTTTCTTCCCCTTTTTTTTTCTCGTGTTTATTTTACTAACAGAACCAAATATTATGTTGTGAACAAGAAAATGTGTTGTGTTGCTTAGTTGTGTTTTTGTTTTGTTTCCTAATCTTTTAATCTTTATGACTCTGTTAATGATGATTTTAGGGAGGGCTACACTTCAATTTGTCATGGTAAAATTTGAAAAAACAATTTTCAAATTTGAGCGTGTATACTGAGACGGAGGTCAATACAAAACTGACATTAATTTTCGTTTATTTTGTTGACTTTTCTTCTTCTTTTTTGTTTTTGTTTTTGTTTTTTTTTTTTGTGTATAAAACAACAGTTTTAGAGTGTTAAAAAAAATGATTTCTTTTAGTAGAACATGTCAAAGTAATTAAACCTTAATGTGTGAGAATTATTAGAACAAGCTTTAGCGGCATAAGCAAATTTTGATGGAATATTTGGTTTTACAGTATAAAGGAGCATATACCCGATTTGTTGGAAGATTTAAATACAAAGCTTTACTTATAAATTGTTGTTGTTGTTGTATTTATAAATACAATTTTCCAGCTTTAAAAGGCAATCTTAGGAAGAAAATATTTCAAAAATTCCCACAATCATTTAAGCCATTGGCTACGCTTAGATTCTTTTTAAATAAATTTTGTGAACAAATCACAATTAAAAGAAAGTTTAAAATTAAATTAAAATTTTTGTTATAATTTTAACACTCTCTTCTCTTCTCTTTGCTTTTTTTTTACTTTCTAAGTGATTAAAAATGCCACTGTAGAGCGTCATTTAAGTTTCACCTTTGAATTGCTTAAAGTGATTAGAAATAAAAGTGAAAAATTAATTTCCTTTAATTGCCCACACAAATATTTTCTAACGATCACAGCACTATTTTTGGTTTGGTTTTACAAAAAACGAAAATCAATTAAAAAATTTTTATTTCATTTGTGTAGCACAAATGTTATAATTTTGTATTCTTTGGCTTGTGGTCATTGACATCTTTTCAAAAACAGCGAAAATATTTGCATAAATTTGTGTTAATTTGTGTGGCCAATAAAATTGTATTTAAAATTATAATGAAATTTAAAAAAGAAAACCAAAAACAATAACAAAGAAGAAACAAAAACAAAAGTTTTTAATTCAAAACCATAAAAATTTCTCATTAAAACAGTAAAGAAGAGTCGTTAGGCAACATAAACAAAACATAGGTTGGCAACATGGCTTCAATTGACAATCAATTTAACAGTTGGAAGACGCCATTGTCTAGTAGGTAGTGTGTTTTGGTTTATTGTACGTGATGCCCAGGTTCAAACCCCAGATCGGGGATCTCTAACAGAACAAAACATAGAAAAAAAATTATTTCTTCTGTGACTTCCTTTCAGCAGATGTCTAGCAAAAACTCTGTGAGTGTAAATTTAAATTTCTTAAAAATCTGTCATTCGGTGTTGACTTTTAAATTTTTGTTTTCATTCTCTCGAATTTCAAAATCATTTGGGATATACTACTAAATGGATTGTATTAAGGGACCTTTGATGCTTGCACCAATACAACCCAATCTTCTAAAATTATTCTAAAATTATTCTTCTCTAGAGTCCTAGTAATTATTTTCAAAAGTATTATAAACTATCATCACCCTGTATTGGAATTATGCACTACCTACTATACTAAGGCAACTGTGAAATGGTACCTGATCTCCGTCTGGATATGGAATACAACTCACTTATATAGACTCCAATCTTTAAGTCTATTTCTTGACCATTTACAGGAGAATTTAAAGATGCTCATTACGAGACGAAAGGGTCGCCAACTTTACTGACCCATTGGAATACCATTGCGATGAATATTGTTGGAATGAAATGAACAATACTCGTCTTTCTCGTAGAGTACATTCATTCATAACCGATCAGAGGGTTGGTTGTTTAATTTATCGTCTCCTGTAGTAGGTTCTAAGAAGATAGTTTGGCCGTCCATTGTTTGGCTGTTGATAAGGAATCTTCTTTATCGTGACCTACTATTTCGTAAGAGATATTGCTGTCTGACTGTCTTCTGACGTTCGTCGTTGATGTTATGCAGGGATTATTGTATTATTTGGATTTGATACTCTGTCTTCTATTTATTTCTAAAGACAACCTGTAAACCTGTATTATGTTCGTTTTGTGGTACTATTTTTTGGCAAAAGTTGGCGCTATGTAACCTTGTTACGATGTTTATTATTTATGATCATAAATAAGGTCTTAAGGACTTACTGTGGTTTTGCATAGAGGCCGAATATGCTTAGTAATTGGAGGATAACTGGTCATTATCTATTGAAATTGTTGGATCTCACTAAACTATTTTTGTAATACTTCCTGCCAAGCTATTATTCCACTTTATACGTGAATACTGCTGCATTTCAATCACAGTAAAATAATATAAGACTGGGAAGCTTAAGTAAATTTTTGTCGTGAGCACTCTTTAATTGATTTAAACGGAGTTCTACCTATTATGTTAAATGAAAAGAAATAAAATATTTAATAGCAGGCTAGAGCAATAAGACGTGGCTTCCATAAATTAATTCTGAAATTTGTCTCCCCCCTGCTAAATTATGGAATAAATAAACTGGTAAGCTTCAACTGTTGCCAGCTAATTTTGGAAGACGTACTCGTGCCACTAGATTTCAATGGTCTCCTCAATAATAATCAGAAGTCTTGTAAATGAATTAAAATCTCAAGGCATTAATAGTAGTAGTTAAAGGGGCTAATAGGCCTAGTCTTTTACCCTGGTGCTCATTAGTTTTCTTCGCTACTTTCAGGCATTTGCGAGGAAACCAGAAGATCATCTATCTTAAGCTTAGTCTTTAGCCTGTTTTTAAGCAATATTGTTAGAAATGTATTTCACCTGCTAAAGTAACGTAAACCAGGGAAATTAATACTGCATTAGGCCCTTAATTAAACCATAAGTGCTTAAAAAATTAACAAGAAAAAACGACTTACTTTTAAACATTCACGAGGCAAGTAATTAAAAGGCAGCTAAAATCGTTGTAATAATTTCAAATTCAACAGCATTTTGTTTTCCAAATAAATTTCTAAGCCCCTTCTTTTGTTTTCTTCTCTTTATTTTATTTTATTTTTTGTTTTCGTTTTTTTTCTTTTTCAACCCATATGGCTTAAAGTTGTATGAAAAATTTTCACTTCATGTTAACTTTGTTGTAGAATATTTTGTATTTGTTGTTGTTGCTAGGCTTTAGGTTATTGCAACAAGTATTTAGTTAAGAATTTTCATAATATAGTTATTATTGTAATGTTTGTTGTTGTTATTGTTATTGTTGTTGTTGTTAAAGTAATGGCCCATGAGCAACCATTAGCAATGTACTCCAATGATTATGTTCCACACTAGCTTAGAAGGTAAGAGGTGTAATATTTTAATTTTATTAGTATTGTTGTTGTTGTTGTTGTCGTTGTTGTATTTACAGCAAAACAACAACAACAAAAGAATTGAACAAAACA
>QOCX01001240.1:14925-41094 GCA_005959815.1 Sarcophaga bullata | reverse complement strand
TCTTCTTTTTTCTCCATAGTTCAGCCTCATTTGCAGCAACTGGTTTCACAAAAGTTCCATTTGTATTTGTCTATAAATCCGAATGTACCAAAATACAATTCATCTGGACACACCATGTGTCTATTTTCGGTTTTTCCAATTTGTCTATTTGGAAATTGACGAACTCTTCATAAATTAACACAAACAAAAATTATTCTTTAGCTTTACACTTTAAAAATAACTTAACCTCCTGGGCGCGCATAACCTTGTTGATTTAAAAGTTTTATTTAAGAATAAGGAAAGTATAAAAAACAGTACAGAAAAGACGAATTGACGCATTATTCTTATAATATAACCGTAAAGGATAAACTTAGATAAAACAAAACAAAAGAATAAGAAATATGTAAGGTTGAATTTAGGGCGAAATTTCTAAAATGCCAGATTTGAGAGCTACATATCTAAAACAAAATTAATTTCAATAACATTCAGAAAAATTATTTCACATATTTCATGTTTATTTTTTACTTAAATTTTTGGTTAATACATATATCAGCGACTCATTTCAACATAAACACATAAACATGTGTCTTGACATCTATGGTATACAGGAATTTGCTGAATGTTGTGGATCAATGTGTTACATTAAATAACAACTGGCTTTTCGGCAGGATAACATTACATCTTTTAATGAGTCTCTTTAAATATATTACCTCTTTAGCTGGGTTTTGTATAAATGCCTACAATTCATTCCACAAATTCCTTGTCCATTGCATATTTCTCGATCTATCTTGAATTTTTACAAAAACTGCGTTCTTGAAATGTTTGTGGAGTTGGAATCTCATCAGCAAAATTGATACTGTTGTAATTCTTTTTCGGTCCTCCAACATTACCTGAACGAATTATTTTAGGTCGAGCACTCGATCTGCCCTATTCGTGCTAGTTGCGGGTGGTTAACATTCAGCCTCATTATCAGACTCAAAACCCATAAAATCACTTTCGGAACTGGATTAATTATTCTTCATCGGTTACACCATCAGCTAAAATAAGTCTTATATTGTCTTGATCTATGTTTATATTCTGTTAACTATAATTCTGAGCAACCCGTCGGTTCTAAAGCTTCATTTGTTGTTTTTGGAATAAAAGTTTTTTTTACATAATTACGTCTCTTTTATCCACAATTTTCTTTTCTTCTACGTCGAACAGTCTGTAAGCCTTTGCGGTATTAGAATAACCCACGAAACGTACTTCTTTCCTTTGCCGAAAATTTTTTGTTATTGGTTTTTATAGTTGCCACGACAGGTGAACCAAAAACTGGAAAATGTGACCCATTAGGTTTTATATTACACCAATATCTCGAAGGGAGGGTCCTGTTGGTTAAACCTTGGTAACTGAACGCTTTTTTTTTATATATACAGCGGTGTTGACAGCTTCTGCCCAAAGTACCTCACCAACTCCTGAATGAAGAATTTACTACGTGCCACTTCAACGATGGTTCTATTTGCTCGTTCCACAATTACATTTTGTTTTTTGTACAGTCAATTGGCTTTGGATACAATTTTTTTTCTAAAACTTGGTTGGACTAAAAATTAACATACTCTCTTCCGTTGTCACTTTTAAGCACTTAATACTTCTTTCTAGGGTGTTTTTCCACAAACGCTTTAAAAGTCTTAAATTTCCCAAAAACTCCCTTTTTGTTCTTCATAAAATAAACAAATACTCGTTTGGTGTGATCGTCGATGAAAGTAACAAAGTCCGGGATAAGAAGGCTTATTCATTGGACCACACCGTCCGAATGAACTACATTTAACAAATTTTTTGCTCTTTGCTGAAGATGGACACGGCTGTCAACAAATTTTCGATTTCATACATGTTGTATCGGAATTTCTTTAATTTTCAGACCATTAACTACGTTTTCCTTTATTAAATCATTGATTCTCTTGAAATTAAGGTTCCGTATCGATTGTGCCAACGTACAGCCTCTCATTTGACAAATAATTTTGAGTGAGTATATTCTGAAAAATAATATATTTAAACTATTTTCCGCTTTTAAAATTACTTCACCCATTTTATTTTTCACTTTCGCTGAATGTTTTTCAATTTGCACAGTGTATCCAGTTTCAATAGCTTTACCAACTGATATAAAATTTCCAACCATGACATACAACCAACCAGGACATAAAGCACTTCTCGTAAAATTATATCACCATCTCGAGTTTTTATTTTCACATCGCCTTTACCTTCTGCTTCTATGTAACTGTCACAAGCTAAAGCAATCTTCTCATTTGCTTCTACGAAATTTGTAACCAATTGACCTTGACAGCACATATGAGACGTAGCGCCGCTGTCGATACACCAAGAGTTTTTGTCGAATGAGTTACTGTTGCCAGCCGCAAGCATTGCGAATGAAAGATGCTCCTCTCTTGTTTCGTCGCCATTTTCGTTGTACTGTTACAATTTTTTGCAAAATGTCCACGCTTACCACAGTTAAAACATTTGTTTTATTCCTACATTTGGCTTCGATCTGGCTACGAAAGCTTGTCGACTTACAACAACATCCTCAATAACTACATCAAAGATCAATTTCATCTTCAGCACGTCCAATGAGGACAAGGTGTCACGTGTTTCAATAGCTATGACGAAATTTTCTAACTGCTTTCGGAAACTTGGTATCAAAATAACTACCAACAACTCTTCAGCTACTTCCATGCCGACTTCCACTAGCTTTTTTGAAATTTCCTTAAAACCATTTAGATATTCAGTCATGGTTGTTAACTCAAGCATTCGAAGACTTAGTAACTTCTTATACAGACTAACTTCCCTTAATGAACACTTGGTTTCTACACTTCTTGAAGTTTTCTCCATGCTTCTACAGCTTTTGCACAATTTTTTACGTACCTTAATCGTGTAGTTTTCACGGAAAGCATAATCATGGCTAAGGCTTTTCTTCTTTTTTCTCCATAGTTCAGCCTCATTTGCAGCAACTGGTTTCACAAAAGTTCCATTTGTATTTGTCTATAAATCCGAATGTACCAAAATACAATTCATCTGGACACACCATGTGTCATAATTTCCGATATCACATTTGTCTATTTGGAACATTGACGAACTCATCATAATTAAGCAAAAACAAAAATTTTTTCTTTAGCTTTTACACTTTTAAATAACTTAAGCTCTGGGCCCATAACCTGTTGATTCAAAAGTTTTATTAAGAATAAGAAAGTATAAAAACTGTACAGAAAGTACGAATTGACGCTTATCTTATAATATAACCGTAAAGATAAACTTAGATAAACAAAAGCAAAAGAATAAGAAATATGCAGAGTTTGCATTTAGGGGAAATTTCCAACACGGACTATTGATAGATGTTAATTGATTTGATCACTTTACATGTATGGTGTTAGATCGAACTGCAATGGTTCAAATCATATCTAATTTAGCATATCATATACGCAGTGAACGACACAAATGGGTTAAAATTACGATTTTTGTTTATAATATACTTGCATAAACGATATGCTTAACATGTTGTGTAAATGCTAAATGGTTTAATATACTGCGACACATTGATCCACACGGAAGGTGATACAGAGGAACAATACTTTAATTTTGAAATTAATAACATAAGCAAATGGCTGAAAACAAATAAATTAATTTTATGTGAGACTAAAGTAATGGAAATATACATGAATAGGAACATAATTTTGAAAATAAATAATGAAACAATGAAGGAAGTTAAAAAAATTAAGTGTATCGGTTTTATAATTGATAAAGCCGCAAAATTAAAGCAGCATATTGAGAATACATACAATGAACAGCAAAAGTCTTAGTACGTCAATACATTTTAGCAATTTCATGAATTTGTAGCAAAAGTTCTTAAAGATAATTAAAGCTTTTATACTTATTATATTAACTTATTTCTGTTTTATAAAAAAACAAAAAATTTTTAATGTGTTTTACAAAACAAGAGAAAACCAAGTTAGTTTCTGATGACTCATTATTTTAGCACCGCAAAAGTGTAGGTATACCCAAGAAGAATTCAGAGTAATTTAAAATTTAAAGTTCTAAAGTCGTGACGTAACACATTATAGTACAACCACCATGTTTCACCGTTCCTTGAGATCGAGCTTTTCATTTCTTTTTCCTCCACTGTATATATTGACTTAAGGAAACACATTATTCCAAATCTCATATGATATGCTTTACTATGGAGGAAGACAAATAAGGAGCTCAGTCCAAAGGACTTGCTTAAAACACTTAAACATGGCCTCAGTAGTACAATATTTTGGGCATCTGTGTCGGCACCATGTGTGGACAGTTTGAAATTTGTTGAAGAAACAATTAATTGGAGAGAGTATATAAACTCCAAAAACTTGAAAGAATTAAGAATTAGTAATGATTATTACTTTGAACATGTCAATGAACTCAAACATGTGAATGTGAAGATGTGATTTGCCTACCAAAGTCCCTACTTAATACTCTTGCACAAAGTTCCGATATAACTCCAGGAGATTTTTTGGGAGATTATTTTAAAGAACGGTTAACCGAAAAAGTTAACCGAAAAACTTGCGAATATCACCAGAAAACACTAAACAAAACTGGTACATTTATGCCAATAGGTCAAATGGTGTGCTTGACCTTTGGGAATATCCTACTAAATATAATAATATCATGAATTTGCTAAAATATATTGCCGTACTAAGAGTTTTGCTGTCCACCGTATGTAAAAAATTTGGCTTTAAAAATCGGATTTTTTAAGCAAATAAAAAATAACGTGCACATATATACATACAAAATTGGTCACTAGAACCCTTCAGTCAGGATTATGATCTAGCTTCTCACACCACTTATTTTGTGCGAGTTGTTTTATCTAAATTCGGTCTAGTACACTGCGAAGCTCCAGTATCAATGGTAAGAAAGGGTTTCGCACCGCTAACTTTACCACACTCGGTTAGGTTGGTGGAGGCAATTGGGCACTCTTTCGTAGGAAAGCACAAAACATGGATTATAACAATTATCAAAAATTAGGTATGACATAAGATACTTCAAATTTGCATTATTAAATATACTGCACGATTCCTTTTTACGTTAACAAAAATTTGACAACATCCCAGCATTTTTCGACAAGACCGTCGTTTAAGAAGCCAAACTATATCTGTGGGAATTGTCAATCGAGGCTACATAAAGAGAAATGAGGAGAATAAACCAAAATGAGAATGATGACTCACTCCAAAATATTACATAGGATATTTCGTCTACTAATTAGTCATATCTCCAAAATGTTTATAATTAATTTTAGTATATTTATGTCTACAATTATTTACTAAATTATAGACAACATCTGTTGCAATATATTTACATACATTAATACATAATTAGTCATTACAATCCTTCAGTCAGGATTATGAACTAGCTTCTCACACCACTAATGTTGTGTGTGTAAATTTTATGCATGAGTGCCGGGACTTAAATGTTTGTAATACTTGTAAGTTTAAACAAATCAACAAATTGAACGGCGATAACTCTTTACTTGGTTTTAAATTTCTATTTGCTCTTACCAGTTTTCACCTTGTATGTAGACTTTTTTCTACCAATTTTTATGTTTTTTTCCAATAATTTCTGTTATATTTTTTCACAATCATTCATTGTAAATGCCTAAAACAACGCCATAGTATCTTTTTCGATTTTCACCACTAATTCTTTAAAACTTCAAAATCGGGTGTATGTAGCAGAGCACAGTCGAATTGGATGATTTATAGAACAAAGCGGGCATACCTTCTGGATATATTAGGAGTGACAGTTGTTCGATTGTTGTTTCAATTACGATAACTTGTTTGATCTGGATTATGACTGCGAATAATATCAGATACGGATTCATAGCAGTTAAAAATTCATCCATACTGCTTCAATTTGGCAATTTCCCTCTAGGTTCATCAGGCTGTTCCCAAAGTCCAAGCGCGATCTCAGGTAGCTGACTGGAACATGTGCAATCAAATATAATATCACAATTTTGTGTTTTAATTCCGAGTGAGGATAAATTGGTTATGCAGTCATAAATAGTCTTCTGGAATCACTTAATAGTAGGACCTAAAGCACTTGATAACAACGACGGAAGGATTAAAAAGGATTTTCAGTTTTGAATTTATTAAGATTCATTTATTTTCGTACCGGTTTACAAGATCTTGCCAAACCCTATCAAAATTTTAATTTGTAATTTGAAATGTGCGAATATATCCCTAACCTCTTATGTAAAAGATAATACATCTTCCGGCTATTGTTCCTACATAAGGCCGAAAACATATCGCTAAATATCAAAAAGCACATGGGGCAAAGTGTATCGGAATGGTATTGAAAGTATTACTGCATTTATCTTTCAATTTATCCACGAGAGACTTGAGAAATGATATGTACTGTTTGTTTACTTGGATTTAATCTAATTGACTTCGCTTTTGTGTCCTCTATATTTTCCAACAAATCCTTATAACAGTCACGGCAATCTTCCCACAAACGATATAGTTCATGACGACAAATATTAGAGTAGTGAACAGTGTGTTTAATTTGTGCCTTAAAATCAGTCAAACGATTTTATTTTATTATTTTGTTATTGTTTTTTCCCTTTAATTATTGTATAATAGCTATCTTATTTTTTGTAATCATTATATAATCATATACTGTAATTTAAAAGATTAATTTTTTGTTGTATGTGATATCCTATAAAATAAATAAATAAATAAATACATATTTTAAAAACCCGGGATAAGTGTAAGTGAATAACGCTACGATAATTCCGACACGATAAGTTGGAAAAACAATTTTTTTTAAGAAAATAACAAAAAACTGTTCAAGTAATTCGATAGTCATCAAAATTTTCACAATAATTCAATATAATATAATATACATGCATACATATATAGTATAATATAATATACATACAGTATCAGATAAAATTAAAGCACGGAATTGTTTTTGCTAGAATGTAGCGCAATACAAATTAAAGACTTTGAAAGATTTAAATTTTAGTCAGTGACTTATTAAGACTAGGGCTACTAATATTAAAAAAGAAAAAAACAAATATTCATAAAAAAATTAACAATACTCACTTTTGTTGCGCGACAAAACTAAAGCACATATTCAATTAGATTAATAGAAATTCTAAAATAGAATTACCCTAAAGTGACCGATCGGAATAGATCTTATGAATATAACTAAAAAGACTCTTAAGAACTTTGAATAGTTCAGTATACCTTAGAATTTGCTTTTTGCAAAAAAAAAGGAAAAATTACATTTATATTTGAGTACAGTTATGGGGACTTTAAAGCACAGACTATATTGGGCGAAAAAAATCATGTTATTGTTTCAACCGTAAGTGGAGGGAAAGTGACTATAATTACTGATATAAATACTACTTAAGTTGCTTACTATAAAGTTATATCCCTTTCCACTGTAAATTCGGCTCGTTTCCAAGTATATCTTCTGGAACTCTAGGATAAAAAATTAATTTTTAAATATGGGGAACGCCCGAATTCATATGTGGGACAACAGTGAATGTACACTGAAATCTATACAAAAAAATGAAATACGTGTTGTATTGAGAAATTAAGTAAGTAAGTAATATGCATTATTAAAGTGTGAAGTGGATATTTAAAAATTGTTGTTTTATTAATTTCCTTGGAAGTCTGCTTTCACACTTGGTTGAACAATGGGCAGATATTTTTTTAATTATCTTTTGTTCCTGCCTGAAGTTTTCACATTTGTGAGATTAGAAGTACTGCTGCCCTTAGCGCTATTGAAAGGGAGTCTGCGAAGATGGGTCTGGCAGTAAATGAGGGCAAAACAAAGTATATGTTATCGACAAGTAGAGAAGTGCGGCGTACTGATTCTCAGATTACGGTCGATAACTATACTTTTGATGTAGTCAAGGAATTCATTTATCTTGGCTCCGCCGTTACCACCAAAAATGATGTCAGTCTGGAGATCAAGCGCAGGATCACTCTTGCCAACAGGTGCTATTATGGTCTCAATAGGCAATTGAGTAACAGAGACCTCTCTCGTGCGACAAAACTAATACTCTACAAGACGCTCATCTTACCCGTGCTTCTTTATGGCGCAGAGGCATGGACCTTATTAATCACCGATGCAGCAGCCTTGAGAGTATTCGAGAGAAAAGTACTACGTAAGATCTTTGGTCCAGTGCCAGTTGGCGAAGATTTCCGCATCCGATACAACAATGAGCTGTATGAGCTCCTCAACGACATGGACGTTGTGCAGCGTATTAATATCCAGCGGCTGCGCTGGCTCGGCCATGTCGTTCGGTATTTGATGCGGGGATCTGCGGAAGTCGGCGAAGAGGACGACCTTGTATCCGTTGGAAGGACCAAGTCGAGGAAGCACTGTCATCGATTGGTGTGACCAACTGGCGTAGGCTCGCAAGAAGCAGAGGCGCCTGGAAGGATGTGTTGCGGCAGGCCGAAATCCGTTAATCTGGTTGTTATGGCCAATTAAGTAAGTAAGTAAGAGATTAGAAGTTAGACAGAAATTCTTGTTCTCTCTGACACATTGAAATAACAAAGAAATGCTAAAAATATGGAAGCAACAAGACGAAATATTAAAAAGAGAGAAAAATATGTTCGGTACAAACTATCTGGTACCACACACAAAACTCTCTCACTATTTTATTGTTTTAGTATATATAAGGTATGTTTCAGAATCATAAGGTCATCTCAATATTTGCTCAATTCATTCAAACTATAAAATATTATGTATTATCGCCTTATTCAAAAAATCCTACGTTCAAATAAGTGAATAATAAGCCAATTTTGCTC
This sequence comes from Sarcophaga bullata, assembly GCA_005959815.1. Taxonomy (NCBI): domain Eukaryota; kingdom Metazoa; phylum Arthropoda; class Insecta; order Diptera; family Sarcophagidae; genus Sarcophaga; species Sarcophaga bullata. Next base: position 32,296 of record QOCX01001240.1, on the reverse strand, counting down.
TTAGAGGTGTACCGTTATATTGTTTATTTAAATTTGTATAAATAAATGCAAAATGCAATGCGTCAAAATGATAAGGTCAGTGATTCATTAATCAAACTTTTATTTATACTAAGTAATTATCAAGTGCTCCATCGTTATATCTCATGCATACATACATACATAATTGGCCATTACAACCCTTCAGTCAGGATTACGGCCTAGCTTCTCACACCACTTATGTGGTGTGTGTTAATTTTATACATGAGTGGCGGGACCTGCAGTTTAGAGTCGACTCCGAACGACAGATTTTTTAGAAACTTTTCATGGCAATTTTATTTACTCTCAGAGTTTTTGCCAAAAATCTGCTGAGAGGAAGCCGCCGAAGAAATATTGTCCAACATATGAATTCGGGCGTTCCCCATATTTAAAAATTAATTCTTTATCCTAGAGTCCCAGAAAATATACTTGAAAATGAAATTTACAGTGGAAAGGGATATAACTTTATAGTAAGCAACTTAAGTAGTATTTATATCAGTAATTATAGTCACTTTCCCTCCACTTACGATTGAAACAATAACACGATTTTTTTCGCCCAATATAGTCCGTGCTTTAAAGATCCCATAACTGTATTCAAATATAAATGTAATTTTTCCTTTTTTTTTTTGCAAAAAACAAATTCTAAGGTATACTGTACTATCCACAGTTCTCAAGAGTCTTTTTAGTTATATTCATAAAATCCATTCCGATCGGTCAGTTTAAGGGTAATTCTGTGTTCTTTTGGGCAATTTAAAATGTAACACCACATTGAATTCTTAAAATATTTTTTTGCGAAAATCCTACTTTCCATCATCTCGAAAATACCCATTCGTTTTTCTATTAAGTTTGGTTGTTGCAGTCTGTCCCTATTATAATCGCTGTCACTCTGTTCGAATATGTCAAGAGATATAAACGGAAGGATATTAACTGTTAAACCATCAAAATATATAATAATTTTAATTTTAAATTTTCATCCCTGAGTCATAGGTTAATACAAAATTTTTTTTGTTAATACTTGCAGTGAATATTTTTAGCTATGGCCGGTCAATTTTTATGATATGATAGCGTTACGTTTTTACGTTTTTAAAAACGTTTAGAATATGAGTTCGTAGATTGCAAATAAAATAAAAATATGTTTTGTGTGCCACTGTGCACAACTTGTTCTAACAACAACAATTGCGTTGTTTATTATTCCTCTGTTTATGTCCTTTGCAATAAACAATAACAATTATCAGACAATTGATCTTTGTAACGGAAATCTTCGAACCACGATTGCTTTCTTCAAACGCACAGCTTCGCTTTCTCGAGCTATCCATAAATGTTGTTGTTACTTTATTGCTTTGCTGGTATTTGTCGGTATCTTTCTCTTTACTTGTTTATCATTTCTTTTATGTTGATAATTTGTAAACAAGTTCATTGTTTTTGTTTTTGTAGCTTTTGTTTATAATTGTAATGTTAAACAATGTAAAATTACCTAGATTTTAAGCCTGTTCATCCCGAATAGGCTCATTACGTCTTCTTCCATATTTTGCCAGTCGCTCTATGTGTACGACTTTCATTTTTGTTCGGATGCTGTTAGATTTCTGTATCCTGTACACTACATCGTTTAGTTTTGTAAGTTCCTTCCCATCTGGTTTGTAGTTTGAGGGATAATCGTTTCTTCCGCTTTGGGTTATAGAGTAGCACCAGTTATCCGTCGTGGAAGTACTCGGTATTTGCTGCACGATCATACCTGGCTTTCATTCATTTCATTTATATTTTCCAGTTTTCCAGCATATGTGGTATCCCTCTCTGTGGCGGGCTTAACACCAAACTCTAAGTCACCAGACAGTTTTATCTCCGTCTCAAAAATAACCTTATCGAATGATCTAGATGTTGAATCATTAGTACGTTAGTAGAAACCTGGAAATATGTTCGTCCCAATCCTTCGGTTGCTCGCTCATTACTGTGGGTGAAGCGACGTCGTTGGAGTCTTATTAATACCGTATGTCTCACACATTTTCTTGAATACAGCTGGCTCGAAATTTCTGCCTTGATCGGAATGTAGCTCTATTGTAACCCGTAGTGGCATACCCAGTTGTTCACAAAAACATTTACTATTGTGTTCGCCTCTTGATTGGATATGGCATACTCTTACGGCCATGTAATGACATAATCCATAACGACGAGTACATATCGGTTTCCGGCATTACTGACAGGAAAAGGGCCTACTATATTAATCGCTATCCGCTCGAAAGGTGCGTCAGAGTTATACTGCTGCAACTGCCCTCGACTTTTTCTTACTGTCCCTTTAGCTGCAATAACCTGGGTACAGTTTGTTATACAATCCGCCACTGCATGCTGACATCCAACCTAATAAAAATGTTGCTTTAGTCGTTACGGCGTTTTTGTCACCCCAAGGTGTTATTCTGCTAGCTCCATTATGGAACTCAGTTAAGGCTTCCTTCATCTTTTAGGAAGACACCACTATTAGGTTGGATGAGGTCTTGTGATCAGCGCTTTACCAATGACGATATAAGCACTCATTTATCAATTTTAAACTGTCCCATTGTACCCAATAAGAGGACCTTCTGGTACTATTTCATTTCGGGTAGATCGTTTGTCCTCTTCCTTGGCTGTTATAATCTTCGCCAATATTGGGTCACTTCTTTGTGCTTCAGACCAGTCTTCGTTGGCATCGATCTGCGTTAGACGGTTATCAATGATGTATTCCTTCTTCTCAGGCTTCACACAATGTTTACACTACAAATTACAAAGTCGGCACGAGAGAGCACAGCATTCCTATGTTTTATGGCTTTTCGGTGTTCACTGCTGAAGTCATAAGTCTGGAGGCGCCCAATCCAACGTGTCATTTAGGGTTTTTGAATTGCTGCAGTCATCCCAGTGCGGAATGATCAGCACTGCAAGTAGCTCACTTCGGGTCACATAATAGTGTGATTGTGTGTGACAGTAGTAGCCTATGCCTTTCTGTACCATTGACCACTTGGGAAGGTACACCACCAATACCATATCCACTAGCATCACCGTCTAAAATGAATTTTTCTCCTGGGACTGGATACGCCAAAACAGGTGCAGTACACAATAGACCTTTTAGTGTCTGTAACGTCTTTTCTTGTAACTAACCTCATCGATACACCTTTGTTTTCTTGGTGAGCTCATGGCAGCTTGTAGCCACGCTAGTAATGTTAAGTATAAAGCGTCTGTAATATGTACATAGTTCCAAGAAACTGCGTAATTCATGAAGAATCTGTGGACGACGCCAATCCTCTGTAATACTGTAACAAGATGCCCCAAATATTTCACTTGTTTTTGGAAAAAATGCACATTTACGCTTAATTTTAGTCCAGCCATTGATATTCGTTGCAAAACTTCTGCCAGGTTTGTGAGGTGTTTGTTGAAAGTTCTGTCCATCACTATTATGTCATCGAAGTGTACCATGCAATTCTTCCAATGCAGTCCTTTTAGTACTACCGGAGTCCAGCTTTTTGGCTTTATTTCTCTCTGGAGCTGCTAGACCTGCTACCCATTTCCTCAGATTTACACCAAATCCCGTTGGTCCTTGACTGGCATTTCGGCAGGTTCCATCAATTGTTCGCTGTTTTTACTGCCTCTACTGGGTCACATTGGCCCACCTCGTAGTTTTCAGATGACTTTTTCACGGCTTGATAGATTCAGCACTCTCACCGGGACTATTCTCTGTTCGGTAGATTTGACGAGGGCCTTTGCTGATAACAAATCCGCCTTAGTTTCTGCTGGTTCAACAACCCACAAGCGAATTTCCTCACAATCTCCTTCTACACACTTCCATATCAACGATTCAAACTGAGCCTTGATAGATTCAGCACTCTCACCGGGACTATTCTCTGTTCGGTAGATTTGACGAGGGCCTTTGCTTATAACAAATCCGCCTTAGTCTCTGCTGGTTCAACAACCCACAAGCGAATTTCCTCACAATCTCCCTCTACACACTCCCATATCAGCGATTCAAACTGAGCCGTTAATATCTCTTTTTCGACAGCAACTAATCTTCTGGCGTGCGCTTGATGCTAGTATCCCACATCAAGAGGTATCTCCACATTTCGTCAACCCATTATCTGCTGCCACATATTGAAATTGATGCCATGGGCTATCATAAAATCGGCACTAGTGATCACCTCGTCTACAATATCGGCAACAATAAAGACGTGGCTTACACTGATGTTGGCTATAGTCACCTTCGCCTTTGTGTTTCCGTAGACGGTGGCAGACTCCCCAGTAGCTCACCGTAGTCTTACATTACTGAGTACCTCACACTTCTCTTTTACTACATCTGACGGTCTGATGATAGACTGCGTCGCACTATAGTGAAGGTGTGTTGTCTGCTCTTTATGTAGCCTTACGATGTAAGTTTGTTGTTTTGCTCCATCACTGATATGTGCTAGCTCCTTTTAGTTTAACGGGGACTCTTGCGTAGATGGTTGGTAGTTCACCCGTTTATTATTCCTTGTTGGTGAGACGGATCTTGACCTTTTTCGTGGTGCTTTGCAGTTCCTTTCGAAATGACCGACCTTTCTAAAGTTTGGCCTTTTGCCCGTTTTTCAAAACTCGCTTCAGTATTTCTTTAAATTTATTTAAAAGGAATTCTTCTTCCTGTATGACTTTCATTTTTCACACTTTGCTTACTTGTGGCCGAGCGGTCTCCTAGGCTAGTGCGAAGGTTGTCTTCTGTGTAGAACAAACCGCTAATTTGACGTCAGGGTCGCGTATACCATTGACAAAAGCTTCGGTTTTGAAATTATCTATCAATGGGTGGTTTTCTCCTGTGTATGTAAGCTGCACTAATTTCTCAACTTTCATTGCAAAGGCTTGAAGCCTTTTGCGCTCGGCACCTTAACTCCATGCGGTACAGTTCACGTTTGGGCTTGCCGCCAAATTTACGCTGTAACGCCACCAATAAGTCGCTGTAGTTGTTTTTGCAGCTGGCTGGCATGGTTTCTAGAATCTCAACTGCGACACCTTTTAACGCCAAAATTAGTTCCAAGGTTTTCTCATCATCGTCTTATCCGTTTCTGCTGGCTACTGTTTCGAATTGGAATTTAAATACGGATAGGGGTGAGCTACCATCAAAACAAGGTGGTTTTATCCTGCCAGTAGCTTCTGATACTATTCGCACTGGTTCTGGTCGATGGCTCTGGAGGTTATTGATCTTCTCCTCCATTATTTTCTAAATTAATCATTTTCATGTCAACGGTCTTTTCTAAATTTGAAACCTTTTCCTCGACACTAGTAATTCTTTTGCTGACCGACTCTTGGGTTTCCTGCAGCTTCTCTGTTGTCGCCTCAAGGTTCCTTATTAATAATAATAATAATTGTAATAATAATAATTGTAATAATAATAATAATAATTACTGCCTGCAGTTTTTGATTTTCGGCTCTAGAAGCTTCTTGTGCGTCAGCACATTGCATTTTTTGATTTTCGGCACTAGAAGCTTCTTGTGCGTCAGAAAATAGCTTTTGGTTTGCTACTTGCATTTTTTCCATCACAGCGGCTAGCGACGAATCTATGTCAATACCGCTGGGGGTTGCAGTGGCCTGTAACTCTCGTTCTTCCTCGTCTTCGAACTCGTAAGTATCGATATCAATGTCATGCTGCAGAAGCCCTTCCATTAACCACCTATGAGTTCATTCTTCGTGCCCGTTGTTAACAGTTCTAATTTTCCCAACTCTCGTTTGAGCCCTTCCACTCTTAGTTCGGGGGTTTTAATTTTTAATTTTTTTTTATTTATTTATTTATTTTTATTTTAAAATTTTACAATCCCACTTCTGACACCAATTGTTACCTTTTTGTCTTTTTAAAAACGTTAAGAATATAAGCTCGTAAATTGCAAATAAAAACAAAAAATAAATTTGTGTTATTTTTTTCGTTGTAGTTGTGTTGTTGCTATATTTTTCTTTATTTGTTAATCATGTAAACGAGTCCGTTGTTTTGTTTCTGTGCCATTTGTTTAACATTTTAATGTTAAACGATGTCTATCCATTTCCCACTCCCGAATAGGCTCATTATCTCTTCTCCATATTTCGCCAGTCGGTCTACGTTTACGACTTTCATTTTTACTCGGGGGATGTAAATTTTCTGTGTCCTGTACATTACATCGTTTAATCTTTTAGTTTTATTTAAAAGGCATTCCGCATCCTCCTTCCATTTTTCGCACTTTACTTACTTATGGTCTGGAAATCGTGCCAGCCGTCTCCTGGGCTGGCGTGAAGGTCACGGTCTCTGAAAAGGTTGTCTTCTCTCTCGGTGTTACGAGTGCCATAAATTCTATATCAGGATCTCTTGTAAAGCCGCAAGACTCGGAATATTGGTGGATATATCGACTACTAGAATTAGACAAAGTCTCATGCTTAGATACAGCATCGTCATTAGGCGACGAGTCGACAGTCAGCTTTGGAAAGCGATCGCATTGTTGAGCCTACAGTTTCTACACTTGTTACTCCCACACTGACGTCATTTTTAGTTCATGTAACTCTTCCTCTATTTCTTTCTCACATTGCAGGTCTCTAACGTTTTTCACAACTTTATCCTCGCGTTCCCTCAAACGTTCTCTGTCTTTCTGTTCTTTCTCCTTCGCGTTCCCTTTCACGTTCACTTTCTCTTTAGCGTTCTCGTTCTTTTTCCCTCTGCTCTCTTTCACGTTCACGTTCGCGCTCTCGTTCCCTTATACGTTCACGTCGTTCATCGGTATCCCAGTCTAGTTCGCTACCACTTTCGCCCCTCTTTTTCTTCTCTTTCTCCTCCATCATAACGAGTTTTTCGTCAACAGTCTAAAGTTGACACCTTTCCCTCGTCATTAGTAATTCTTTTAGTGAACGACTCCAGTATTTCATTCAGCTTCTCCATTGCCGCCTCAAGTCTCTGTTCAAATTTTGACAAAAAAAATTCGTCTGCGGCTCCAGAAGCTTCTCGTGCGTCGGCGACTAGCTTTTGGTTTGCTTCTTGTGTCTCAGCAAGTAGCTTTTGGTTTGCTTCTTTCAGTTTTTAATTTTCGGCTCTAGCAGCTTCTTGCGCATCAGCAATTAACTTTTGATTTGCTGCTCGTGCATCAGCAAGTAGCTTTTGGTTTGCTGCTTGAATTTTTTCCATCATAGCGGCTATCAACGAATCTATGTCAATACCGTTGAGAGTTGCAGGGGCTTGTAACTCTTGTTCCTCCTCGTCTTCGAACTCGTAAAAACCAATATCGATACCCTGATGTTGAAGTTCCTCCCTTAATGGCCTCTATAGTTCATTTTTCGTCTGCGTTGTTGGCAGCTCTAATTTACCCAACTCTTGTTTAAGCCGTGCCATTCTTAGTCCGGAGAGTTTAATTTTTTTATTTATTTATTTTTACTTTTAGATTTTGCAATCCTACTTCTGACACCAATTGTTACGTTTTTACCTTTTAAAAATGTTTGAGATATGAGTTCGTAGATTGAAAATGAAAACAAATTTGTGTTCAATTTTAATTAGATTCTTTATTATTCGCACAATTTTGTGTTACTGTTCACAACTTATTCTAACAACAACAATTGCTTTCTGCCCTTTGCGATAAACAATAACAATTATTACACAATTGTTCTGTAGATATTTGTAACGGAGGTCGTCAAACCACGATTGCTTAGTTCACACGCAACTCGTCTTCACTCAAGACTGACTGAACTTTTACTGACTTGTGGCAATGTAAACAGTCTGTCGAATGTTCTTGAGAGCGAACGTTCGTTTCGCATTCTCGAGCTATCCATAAATGTAAAAATCGTTGTTTACATTTATTGTAAACATCGTTGTATACATTTAAGTTAAGGATTTTGTCTACCGATTTTATAAAAAAAAATATACTAAGCGCGACCTACTGCGCCTTAACGAATAATTAAAATGCTAGTTAGAAATGTGTGTGAAGTTAGCTACGAAAGTTATATTCTTTTTTTTTACAGTGAATGTTATGTTAACAGACGCTGTTAACTTAACATAACTAAAAACTTTGGAAAGGGAGGAAAGAAAATCGATCAAAAATCGGCAAAATAGGGATAAACCAGAGAAAAAATGAAAGTAAGACGAAGTTAACCTTTAAATTTTACAAAAAAAACGAAAATGTACAAAGAAAACAATTTGCTTATTTTTACAAAATACGCCCTCTATAAATTGGAAAAAATTGGAAAATGCTTGATCCAATACCTATCCAGCTCAATATGTCAGAAAACCGCACCTTTTTAAATTTTATCGAATTTTTCACGATTTATATAGAGCATTTTGTTTGTTCGTATATAAAAGTTAGCTACGTCGGCTATATCTCCGATCTCAATCGTAACCCGACCATAGGGAAAACTGTTTTGGAATGCTGTACCATAATATCCCAAAACAAATACCCATTACTATTGCCATGACAATGTGATTTCCTAGAGATAGGTTTGATTTCATTTCCAAATGTTGGATACTATCAATGTTGTGCAAGCTGATGTTGTGGACTTAATCGGGGTTTACCACCAATCTTTATTATTTTTAGTGTATTATTATATTTTTTACGTTATTCTGAAAAGAGGTAGAAGTTCTGTGCTAAATTTGATTACGTTTTTGATATTAGCCTTATGAATCCTTTTACCATTTGCCGTAGGAATTGTGACCCTGTTTTCTCTTTCTACAATTTCTTTCCTTTTGCTTTGTTTTTAGCTTTTATGTTCTTTATTCTTAACATAAGCCCCATCACCTTTCTTATACTTTTTTGGCGATGCGCGTTTCTTATTCATTCGCTTGTTCCTTTCTTTTACATTTTTCCTAATTAATTTACGTAAATCCCTGTTAATTTTAAAGCGAGTTCAGCATTTTCTGCTCTAAGGCACATGTAAATTTCGAGTAAAGTTGAGTGCAGGCGTTCTACTTGCCCGTTTACCGCACTGGGTTCAGATTGCGTTACGTATATTTTTATTCCTAACCTTTCGAGGATCTTTGATCAAAGGACTAATGAAACTACTTTCATTGTCAGACACTGGAAATTTGGGTACTGTAAAATAATGCAAAATTTCCCTAATGTTTAAAACTGATCTGTCGCTGATATGAAATAGTTTGGCAAACTTTGAAAATTTATCGATGACGGATATAAATGTTTGATCCTGTATTTCCATTATGTCCATGTGCAAAATTTCACATGGTACCGTAGGTGCAGGTGTTTCTTGAAATTCTGGTCTGGGGGGGTTTCTGTCATATTGTTTCGCAATTCGACACGAATTTCCTTATTAGAGCGTACATATGGGGAAAGTAATATTCGTCCAAGATCTGTTTCCTATTTTCTCTAGCGTTTCTATGCGCCCTACGATGTTCTCTCTGGATAATTTCGAGTTGCCGTTTTTCTAAATTGACGTCTGTAACAATTTTCTGGGCGATTCTGATTTTATATCCAGAAAAATGTTGTAAATAAAGTTCTTGTATAATTGACAAACACGATTCTGGTGCTTTGATACCGTCTTTTTCCAAAAGATTCTCAGCATTCCACTCCGTTGAAGAGAAATAGTGCCGATTAAAATTTTTGTGTGGTATCTCACTTGATTGGAGATCTGGTCCAAATTTTATAGTTATTTGATTCCTGAAAACATTAATTGGAACTTCCATGTGGGGAATGAGATCCGAGGAATCCTGAACCGCACTGTGGATAGTTGATCCTGTTGATGATACATCGATGTTCCCTGTTTCTGACGCCGTTCTCCTCAACTAGTCGTTATAGTAGATGCATCGCTGATGTGATTGATACTGGTCTTTAGTCTGGAGTGAGCATCTGTAACAAAATTTGATCTGCCAGGTTTGTAGATTAATTCGTGATTGTACTCTTCTATGCTGGCTTTCCATCGTTTTAACATTATAGTTCCTATTACCTAGAGCATAAGTAAGAGGCTGATGGTCGGTGTAGATCCTTATCTTTTTGGCACCATTAAGGTAGTTCCTTATATTATCTAACGCCCTTTTCGTTGGTAGCATATCCTTCTTCCGTTTTATTTAATGATCGTGATATATAGGCGATTGGCTTATCCTTACCAAAATCTCCTTGAAAAAGAACAGCACCGATAGCGTAATTTGGGGCATCGGTGGTAAGGTTAAATGGTTTATCAAAATCTGGAAACGCGAGAATTTCTGCCGTAGTCAAAAGAGCTTTTAGCTTTTGGAATGCCAATATTTCTGCGTTATTCAAGTTTATATCAACTTTCTTCGACTGACTAGCCTTTACCTCTGTATTTTCACCTCTCGTCAAATTTGTATGTGGTTTTGCCACTTTTGCGTAATCTTTAATAAAACGCCTGTAATATGATGTCATACCTAAAAATCCTTTCAATTCTTTAAGATTAGTAGGAGGCACAAGATTTTCAATTGCCTCTAATTCCTTAGGATCTGGCTTGATATCATTAGAACTCACTACATACCCTAAAAACTCTACATCGGTGTGGATGAAATGTGTTTTCTCTATATTAACTTTTAAATTTGCTTCTTCTAATCTCTTAAAGATTGTGTCAACGTTACGCAAAGTTTCTTCTTCGCTATGTCCAAATACAATTATGTCCTCTATATAGACGTAGCAAATCTTCCCTATGAATTCCTTAAGAACTTCATCGATCATTCGTTGGAAGATTGCTGGGGTATTTTTCAGGCCAAAGGATAGACGAATAAATTCAAATTTTTCATTCATCGATGAAAACGCAGTCTTCGGAATATCTGAAGGTTTCATTGGGATTTGATAAAAGCCGGTCAATTGTTGTGAAAAATTTTGCATTTCCTAGGCTACCAAGGTAGCATTTATATCTGGTATTGGGTATGTATCAGGAACGGTCACAGCATTTAGCCGTTTGTAGTCAACTACTAACCGGTATTGTTTCTACCCGGTTGGTTTTGGCTTTTTGGGTACGACCCATATGGGAGTGTTATAAGGGCTTTTTGAGGGGCGTATTATTCCCTCGGACAATAATTCATTAATTTGTCTGTCAACCTCGTTTCTCATTGCGGCTGGATACGGATAGCTTTTGGAGTAGATAGGATCCGATATAGTCATCTTTATTTCTATCTGTACGCTGGTCGCAGCAGCTTGGCTTTCATCAAGTGGCCCCAATAAGTTCTTGTATTTTCTTATGATTATTTTAATTTCGCCTTGAGAGGTATACTTATTTCTCCTTTAATTAAAAGAACTTTTTTTTTCTATCAACCGCAGCTCCTAGTTCCTTAAGAGTATCATCCCCTATAATGTCGTCGAAAGTAGCCAAACTTTGTAGGATATAAAATGTGAGTGGTTCTGATATTCCGTACCTAAGAAAAAATTTCCCTACTATTTTTCGATTAAATTTAATTTTTCCACCAGCAGTGGTAACTACAAGTAGTTTTGATAAAAGTATGCTTCCGGCGGAAAGGTTTGGGCTGCAGAAATTTTTGTTCGAGCCGGTATCGACCAAAAATTCAAATGTTTTATTCCCAGCCGTTATATACTCTATGTAAGGTAGGCTTGATGGCCTTCCCCCAAAAGATTTTGGTCACTTACTGCGCTATCAAAATTGTTTACCACCTCACCTTGTGGAAATTCCTCAGCATCATCATGGTTTATGTCTAAATGATAAACGCGTGGTTGTTTGTCTCTATTAAACATTTCCCTAAGCGCTTCTTTTTCAGCTGATCTAGGTCGGTTCATGTAATTTACTTTTCGCGTTTGTATTGAACGGTTAACCTCCATAGGTTCTGGTTTTACTTGGTGTGATTTGACATAAGGTGCTGGTCTGTAGCTGGAGTTCGGGGTGTGCTTCTAAAAGCTATTATTTCTCAGTTGCCAGTTATTGTACCTATAATGATTTGTCGGAGGAATGTTATTGAAGGGCTTAGGTGGTCTGGGTGGAGTTGTCGTATACACTTGAATTTGTGGTGTATTGCTCTTAATTGAATCTCTTGTATGGAGAATATTATTCCTCATGGCAAGATTTTGTAGTTCGAGACAAGTAGAGTACGCTTCCGGCAATGTTCTTGGCCGTTGAATTATTACCATCCTGGACAATTCAGGAGTAAGACCCCGTATAAATATATCTAAGGCTCTATTCCGGTGCGTAGTTATTAGAGCGTTTATTGTTTTTTCGCTATAAGTTCCTGTTTTCAATTTATTAATTATCAAAGATAATTGGTGGTTGATTAAAATTCATCCACCTTTGACGAACCTTGGGACAGTTGGTTTAGTTGACGTTCCAGCGTCTGGACATCTCTTTTATCAGCGTATTGAAGAGATAATATTTTCTTTACTTCCTTCCAGTCAACTTCGAACATATTGTATGACACTAGGGTTGCATCCGCTTTCCCCACAACTTTTTGTCTAATACTCTGCATTATTGACCGGTATGTTGGTTTGTCATTTCATTTCGACTGAATGCGCCCAGGAAACATAATGCAAAGGGTTTCCATCAAATGAACGTAGTTCTTTGATGCGATCTGGAAGCCTACTAATCGCTTTCAAATCCTCTTCTGTCCTTGGTACTTGAAATGTCGCAACTTGCTCTGTGTTGCCTGCATTATATTCATGTTCCTGTCTTTCTATTTGTTCTAATCTTTTCTTTAAGTCAGAAATATCACTGTCCTGTTCTAACCTACCAAGTCTATTTTCTATTGATTTTGTCTGCTCTAGCAAATGATTGGCGGCCCCATAAGGGTGGTCAAGTACGTCCTCATTTCCTTCATTGTCACAAAAAAAAAAAAAAAATAAACTAAAACAATGGCGAAAGGACTCACCTGAGAATTATGTTGAATCTCTGTGGCGTGACCAAAAGTTTACTGTTGCACTTTCACCTCTTATATATAAAAAATTTTATCTTTCCTTTCTTATTTCTTAGTATAACTTAAATCTTTTCACTATTGAGTTTCTTTAACTTTTTTATTTTAATCTTTTTAACTCTTCCACTTTTTTATATATTTTTTTTATTATAGTATTCCTTCTTTTCACCTTTTTGTTTTCTCTAACATTCCACTTCCTTCCACTTTTTTCTTTCTTGCTTTTCTTTTTCTTAATTTTACACTTCTTTAAAAAATTTTTACTTCTATTTTTTATTATTTTATATTTCACTTCTCTACATTTTTCTAAAAAAAATTTTTTGTGCCTTGGTAACGTGGGCGCGAACCGATCGGTTGACAATTTTCATTTTACACATCGCGGGAAGTCCGTTTAATTCCTTTTTGGAGATCCGTTTCGATTATCACGGATACCTACTAGGGAACGGTTTTCTCCACTTTCGATCTGGTAAACTTCTGTGATTTATCTTCACCAGGAGTACCAGTTTGTCGAAGGAGGGGCGTTTACAAGGTTATTAAAAATTTTTTATTTATAACTGTGGAGGGTTCCTTGGGAATCGCAAAGCTAATTTTTTTTTTTATAAGTTTAATACATACATACATAATTGGCCATTACAACCCTTCAGTCAGGATTACGGCCTAGTTTCTCACACCACTTATGTTGTGTGTGTTAATTTTATACATGAGTGGCGGGACCTACTGTTTAAAGTCGACTCTGAACGACAGATTGTTTGAGAAACTTTCATGGCAATTTTATTTACTACTCTCAGAGTTTTTGCCAGAAATCTGCTGAGAGGAAGTCGCCGAAGAAATATTTTTCATATTTCGTTTTTGATGTCTGACCGGGGATTCGAACCCTGGCCTTTAGCCTAGTAAGCCAACACACTACCTACTAGACTACGGCGACTACATTATAAGGACACCACTGTTTTGTATAAGTGGGTCCCTGCTCGGGAGCCAGTTAAGAAGTTTGTCTACCGATTTTATAAAAAAAGTATATTAAACACGACCAACTGCGCCTTAACGAATAATTAAAATGCTAGTTACAATATATTCTTTAAACATGCTTTACATGATTAAATAATTTAAATAACTATTTCAGACGAGTACAAGACTGCCCAACAAAGCCGCGTGGATCACGTTGTCTTCACACGTGTGGTCATCCAGACGCTTAGCCGGCAAAATATTCTTGGATCGTAATTTGACACTTTGTTATTGAGCAATTATTGGTGTGTGGGCAGAAATCAATAGTAATTGTTTAAGTTGGAATTTTTGCTTACGCAGTACAATTTCTTATAGTAGTGGTTTCGCCGCTGCCGCTAACTTTTATTCTTGCTTGTTGTTACTTTCTTGCTTTGCTGGTATTTGTTGGTATCTTTTTCTTCACTTGTTTATCATTTCTTTTATGTTGATAATTTATAAAAAAGGTCATTGTTTTTGTTTTTGTAGCTTTTGTTTATAATTGTAATGTTAAACGATGTAAAATTATCTATCTATTATTATCTATCCGTTTTCGTCACAATGGGATATAGGTAAGTTACCTATTATGAATGAAACCAAAGATAAACAAAGGGATGCTATAGTGGATAGTGTATTGGCTATTAACGTGAGGGTCGTGAGTTCGTTTTTTACCAGAGGCTCTGTTTTACTACACCTATTTCTATGTTACTCAGTTCGTAATAGTTAAATTTTAATTTGTAATTGCTAGTAATTAATAAATGAATGAACAAAGTTTTCTGGAGGCACAAAACCCTTTTATAGAGTCTTATAAGGTGACTAGCAATCTTACTATCATAACATTCAACGCTCATTTATACGTCATTTCTAATCAAATCGATAGTAAGGTTATAAATTCTAGTTACTTTGGCTTTATTGTATAATTTCCCTTTAGAAATATATTTGATATATCCGTTAGGTTGAGATCTGCAAATTGACGTTTAAGCTGTTAGTTATTTCCTTTTAAACTCAAATTTTCTCAATGTAAGGTTGTTAATTCGCCATAATATAGTAGGTAGTGTGTTGGTTTATTAGGCGTCAGGCCACGATTCAGACATCCCCGACAAAACGAAATATGGAAAAATATTTCTTCGACGACTTCCTCTCAGCAGATATTTATAAAAATTTAGAGAGTAATTTAAATTACCATGAAAAGCTTCTCAATACTCTGTCGTTCGGAGTCGACTTTAAACTGTAGGTCCCGCCACTCATGGATAATATTAACACAACATGTGTGATGTGAGAAGCTACATTATAATCCTGACTGAAAGATTGTAATGACCAATTATGGATGCATATATGTAAGGTTATGAAAGATGAAACCATATTTGGCAACCATAAGTTAAAATATATATTTGTACATGACAGACGCTTTGCTGGTCTTTGTAATTTACATATTCGAGTGTTTTTTAAAACAATTGACTTTTGCAAGCCCGATTTCTCGAGTTCCAAAATTATTTGGAATATACCACTTATTGGGTTTTATTAGCGACACCTTAGACTACTATTTGTATATAGTGGAATACCTGCAGCAAGTCTAATTTTTCTGCAATATCGGTCATCCTACCCAGACACTGTACTACTATGTTAACATAGTGAATTTTTCAAGCCCGATCTCTCTCTCAAGTTCCAAAATTATTTGGGATATACCACTAACTGGGGTTGAGTGGAGACATATTGGGCTACAGTTTGTATATAGTGGGATACCTGCAGCAAGTCCCATTTTTCCACAATATCGATCATCCTACTCAGACACTGTCAACATAATGAATTTTTCAAGCCCGATTTCTCAAGTTTGGGATATACTCCTAATTGCGATTAATTACGGAGATCTTAGGCTACAATTTGCATATAATGGGATACCTGCAGCAAGTCCAATTTTTAAACAATATCGATCATCCTATCCAGACATTCTTAAAACACACATTTTCACAATTTTAAAGGAATGGAATAGGTATTCCATTCTCTGATATCGTATATTTGGGTGATTTCTTCCTTGACTATATTTTGTATTTTGTATTAACCACTTTGTTAACTCTAAGTTAAGCTCTGTTAAATTTTTTGGTTTTTGTCTTTGCTAGTTAAATTCGAATTTCTTCACACACATGCTGATTGCTATAAGATTTTTGATGTTACACATATCTTTATTCTTTTTTGTTAAAATTATTTTTCATTTTTTCATGCGTGGGAAAAATACGAGTTGTTTACTAAAATATTGAACAGAATGCAGTATTCTAGCATTATTGTTTCTAAGTTTTTTAGAACCATATTAGATATGTCATCCACTCCTGTCAAAATATTCTTCTTAATGTGCCTAAAAATTTAGAAAATGTTTTTCTCGATACGAAAAACTCTTCTGCCAGTGTTTTGCTTAATTTATTATCTCTTTTCATGTAGTAGAAATTTGGAAAATAGTATTGCAACTTCTTGTAATTTTTAAGTCTTCATTTAATATTTCTTTTCAACTAATATTTAAATTAAACAATAAAATTTTCAAAAATAAATATTTAAAAAGTAGAAAACAGTGCATAACAGGCAATCAATGAACTTCTATTAATTTTATTGTCTAATAACTTTATTAAGTCCATTTTTGTAAAAAATCATAAAAGCTTCCATTATTTTGTCAACACCGAAAAAGTGAATTAGTTTCAATATTTTTTTTAAATTTCTGAACCATAAAATTTTTCATGTGTGTGAAGATAGATTTTAAAATCTAACTCCCCAGACACAAACCAAGTCTGTTAACATAGCTATGTTATGTTACTAACAGAGCTCTGTTAAACAAGTAATTTAAGGGTGGGAAAGAAAATTCATGGGTAAAATAAAATAAAAAAGCAAATTTTGATAAAATAAGTCCTCCAGTTAATGACTGTTAAAATATATTGAGTAATATTAACTAAAATAAACAGATAATCACACATTTTCGAAAGCTAATGTAATCCGGTAAGCAAATCAATATAGGTATAAAACAGGACAACATGGGCGGACAAAGTAAATTGTTTTGAACGCATTCAAAATCGCCAGAACCCTTAACAGAACGAGTTTTCATAGTAGATTTTGAAATTTTCTGAGATTTCAGATTTTCATAATAGATTTTAAAATTTTCTGAGATTATAGATGTTAAAATCTACAGTCTCCTTTTATGTAAAAACAGGGTTGTTTTTAAGGAAGGGATTAGTACATGATTAAGTTCTTGTCAAACATGTTATTGTACACGGTATAGGTGAAATTTATTGGGTCTTGGCGTGGTGTAGTAGGTAGTGTGTTGGCTTGTTTAGGCGGAAAGCCGCGGTTCAAATCCCAGAACGGACATTATAGCAATTGTTTTCCTTCCTTTCTTCTTGTTTTAATTTTTTATGTACTTATTTCAATTTGAAATAAAGTATGCAAAGGAAAAATCACAAAAGAATCCCAACCAGGGTTTGAACTCGGTAATGATTGAGAATAAGCAATTGAATTGCAAATTCGTCTTACAAAAATATTCTTAAAAGTTTATTATTTTGCAACTCTTAAGAATAATCTCAAACACCTGGGTTCAATCCCTGGGCAGAA
>QOCX01001240.1:1831-14917 GCA_005959815.1 Sarcophaga bullata | reverse complement strand
TTTTTTATAAACTATATTCATGTATTATTTTTTTTTTATTTATTTTATGTTACAAAATAAATACATATGTTTTGTGTTTGTTTATCTGCAATTCCAGCATATGTTGGAATTTGTACCTACAATTCTTCTAAACATCGGCGACATATTTTTTATTTTATTATTTATTTTTATGTTTATTTTTTTTATTTTTATGTTATGTTTATTTATTAATTTTATTGAATTAATCTTCGAATAATTGGTTTTTGTGATAATTTTTAAAGTCTTTTATAGATTTATTCAAAGTTTCGTTTGAGTGTACAAAATATATTTTCGAAAATTTATGAGTAAAAACACAAAAATCTCTAAATAGGGATTGAACTCGGACATAGTTGAAGATAAGCAAATGAATTTCAAATTCATCCTTTAAAAATATCCTCAAAAGATTAGAATTAACAAATCTTGTTGCCTGGTAGATTTTATGATTATAAATTTATTTAACTTTAATTGGCACAAATAAGTAAGAAACAGAAGAGGTAATGTAGTTTTAATTCCATGTTACAGAATAGCAATTTTTTCTTTATTCATAATAACCTAAATAACATTTTTTACAAATATAACAAGATTGAAATGCGTTACTTGGTTGTTATCAACAACGGGGAATCACCAGTTTTGTTTTTACTTAGGCATTATAATTATATAGTTATTTAAATAAAAAAAATTGCCACGTATACCTTGCATTAAAGTAATAAAAACAACATATAAAGCAGCAACCGACGAGGTCGCTATGGTCTACCGAGTAGTGTGTTGGCTTATTAACCGGAAAACCACGCTTCAAATCTCAAGTGATTCTCAGAGGACTTCCCGTTTTCTTTTTTTTAATTTTTTTAATAATCATATAAAATATATATTGAAATTAAAAAGATTATATATATATAAATATATATGTATATATTAACAAAATAAAAGCAAAACAGTACAAAAATATATATTTTATGAAAATAAAAAAATCATGCGCAGGAATTGAACACAGGTGTTTGAGATGTGTGTGAAGATAAATTTAAATTTAACTAGCAAAGACAAAAACCAAAATTTTTAACAGAGTTAATGTTAAAGTTAACAGAGCAATGTTAAGTGGTTAACAGAAAATATAAAAAATGGTCTAGGAAGAAATCACCAAAATATGCGATTCCATTCCTTAAAAATTATCCTCCACATGTTCCTGAGTGGAACAGCTGCTCAGGCAATACGGATTTTCTTTTGAAAAAAAAAACGACTTCTTTGTTTGCACAATGTCTGGGTAGGATGACCAATATTGTGGAAAAATGGGACTTGCTGTAGATATCCCACTATATACGAATTGTAGTCTAAGGTGTCCCCAATAAAACCCAATAAGTGGTATATCCCAAATAATTTTGGAACTTGAGATATCGGGCTTCAAAAATTTACTATGTTAACATAGTACAGAGTCTGGGTAGGATGATGGATATTGTGGAAAAATGGGACTTGCTGCAGATATCCCACTATATACGAATTGTAGTCTAAGGTTTCCCCAATAAAACCCAATAAGTGGTATATCCCAAATAATTTTGGAACTTGAGATATCGGGTCTGAAAAATTCACTATGTTAACATAGTACAGAGTCTGGGTAGGATGACCAATATTGTGGAAAAATGGGACTTGCTACAGATATCCCACTATATACGAATTGTAGCCTAAGGTGTCCCCAATAAAACCCAATAAGTGGTATATCCCAAATAATTTTGGAATTGGAATTAATATAGCAGTAAAATTCACCACATTAAAGGTTGTTACTTCTTGAATGATTTTAAAATAAAGAAATAAGAGTAACATTACCGGTAAGGAAATGTAATAAGAAAACTGATATTAATTAAAACAAATTTTTTTAATGTTATTAGCTTTTAGTGTTTATTTAATTTTCTTGTATTCAAAATTTAAAGTTGAATAAAAATTTCGACGTTAAATAAGTTAGAATAAATTAAATAAAGTCGCCATGAAAACTTTCTCAAAAACCTTTAGTTCGGAGTCGACTAAACTACAGGTCCCTCCACTCATGTATAAAATTAACACACGCAACATAATCGGTGTGAGCTACTAGGCTGTAATCCTCACCGAAGGGTTATAATGGCCAATTATGCGAGTAAATTAAATAAAAACCTGTTTTTTAAATCTTGAAATATATCACATACAGAAAATAATAACATAAGAAGAAATAAAAATGAGCAACTTAAGTATAAATCTGAATTCAATACACAAAATAAAAAAAAAACAGGAAAACCTAACGTTATTAATATTAAAAAGCATGTTAAAAAGTAATAATAATACAAAAGGAAAAATAATAAAAATAAAAAGAATTCAATACAAAAAAATTAAAATATTTTTCCTGATAACTAAATAAAATCCAAGAAAATATTAAAAGTTGTTGAACTTTAAAATTAATAACATAATAATTCCACATGTCCATCATCTAAATTTCATTTTTCCACAATATCCATCATCCTACCCAGACTCTGTACTATGTTAACATAGTGAATTTTTCAGACCCGATATCTCAAGTTCCAAAATTATTTAGGATATACCACTTATTGGGTTTTATTAGGGACACATTAGTCTACAATTCTTATATAGCGGGATATCTGCAGCAAGTCCCGTTTTTCCACAATATCCATCCAGACTACCCAGACTCTGTACTATGTTAACATAGTGAATTTTTCAGGCCCGATATCTCAAGTTCCAAAATTATTTGGGATATACCACTTATTGGGTTTTATTGGGGACACCTTAGGCTGCAATTCGTATATAGTGGGATATCTGCAGCAAGTCCCATTTTTTTTAAATGGACGTACAATGCGTTCAAAACAATTTACTTTGTCCGCTCATGTTGTCCTGTTTTATACCTATATTGATTTGTTTACCGGATTACATTAGCTTTCGAAAATGTGTGATTATCTGTTTATTTTAGTTAATATTACTCAATATTTTTTAACTTATTTTATCAAAATTTGCTTTTTTTTCTTTCCCACTCTTAAATTAATTGTTTAACAGAGCTCTGTTAGTAACATAACAGAGCTATGTTAACAGACTTGGTTTGTGTCTGGGGAGTTAGATTTTAAAATCTATCTTTACACACATGAATTTTTCAATATTTATTTATATGCATTTGTAAAATACATACATAAATGGTAATTTAAGTTTTTTTAATGTTTTGTTACGATTATACGCTAGGCTCACTAAAGTTAAAAAACCTATTATCTTAATTTAAAACAAAAATATTCATAAAAAATAAAATAAACTGTAAGTCACTGTATATATAAATATACATGCATTAAGATTTAGACATGAAGATTACAAAATAGTTAAAAAATAAAAAGTTAGTATATTATGCCTATTATTCATTTTTCCGTTTATTTTAGTATTTTTTTAACTTTTTTACAACCTTAAAGACCTGATCACAGTATCTAAAATCACAATACTATAACAATATTAATATGAAATAACTAAAAATATTTCGCTTCGAAAAATAACATACTAAACACATAGTTTGCCGCCCTGCGTGATTTTAATGTATTCATATACAGAAAAATGACACACTAAATGCTATCGATGTCAATATAACACCTAAATAAGTAAACTCCTCAGTCCTGCTGCAGTTTATATACAATGTGAATTCAGTAATGAAGATTTAGACTGCCGTCTGGTCTATGGTATATTTTTCCTATTATATGGTTCGATAAATTACTGCCTGTGGGGGTCTCATCGTATGAAAAAGTTTTTTTCTGTTTTTCGTTTGTTCGTGCAGTTGACAACTATGTGTTAGTGTATATATGTTTTTGTGTTTATGCATGCATGACTGTACCACTTGGCTGTGTTGTGTGTTATTTTGAAATTTGGGAATTATTTTGTACTGTTGTATTCATTTGTAAACAGAAAAAGAAACGTTAGTGTAGAAACACTAACTTAATACGTACTACTTAAATGATTATTACATCAATTTTGCCAAACTTTGTAAGTTAAAAATGCCAAATTTGTTATGTATTTAAAAGTTTAAGTCGGAAAATAAAAATTAGCGTCCACATATATTGTAATTAAATTGTAATAATATTAAATAAAAAATTTTAGTTTCATACGGTTTAAACAGTATTCTTGCAGTTAAACAAGATAATGAAAGAAAAAAAATACTGAGTTAAAAACAAAGCAGCAGAACTTTCGAATTATTCGTTAAGTTAAAATAAATTACTTTAACTTTAATTATAAAATATAAAATTACTTAACCATCTTTTAGCTGATTATTAATATTATACTCTCAACAACATTTGAATGTCGATGCATTGTGTATTTAAAAGTTATAATTAGAGACGAAAGTTGCACTTTTATACTAATAAAAGAATA
This sequence comes from Sarcophaga bullata, assembly GCA_005959815.1. Classification (NCBI taxonomy): domain Eukaryota; kingdom Metazoa; phylum Arthropoda; class Insecta; order Diptera; family Sarcophagidae; genus Sarcophaga; species Sarcophaga bullata. The sequence goes on along the minus strand of QOCX01001240.1, from coordinate 10,531 downwards.
AACATTCCTTATCCGTTGAAAGTTAGTTTCATGATTATTTTAAACGCACAATGTAATATTTTCTGGTACAATTAAAAGAAACTTCTGAAAAAAACTATAGGAACTTAAGATACCATCACTGGTGTTTGCATTCGTATTCTAGTGGTGTAGTTGCTTTTTTTTTTTCTAAATTGATTACGTCGCACCTAGACACAGATTTAAGACTATGGAACGGTGCGGATGATACAGAGTAACATACAGGTTGACGTTCAATGTGGAGTAATAAGCAAAAAAAAAAAAAAAAAAAACAAAGATAAAATCATAATAAACGTAAAAACGTGAAAAAGCGTAAAGAAAAAAAACAACAAGTATAAAAGAAAACAAATCTAATCCAGAGTTTTTGCTTTGATTATCTCTAGCGTGCGCGCGCGTTTGTGTCCAAGATATATATGTACGTACATGTGTGTAGTGAAGGAATATCTCAGAATGCATACATACATTTATTGCATAAAAAAATATTGGATAGAAAGTAAATGCGAAAAAAATTGGTAATGTTTATATCTGTAAAAATAAATATATTTACTTACCTATACGCATTCATAAATCCACACATATGTATATACTATCACTATAAACGCATGCCTATACAATTTTTTTTATTTTTGACATAATTATACAAAATCAGATTTCTTGTTATTTCGCTTTCAGGTAGTTTTTCCACTACACAAGTTTCCTAACCCTTGCTAAAGTGAGTGATAAGCATTGAACTGCGAATGTACATATGAAAAAGAAAATCTGTTTTATATTCTCACTTTATTATCACAATTTTTAATTTTCAAATACTTCTTTTGCCTTCAAATTATTCATCCCTTTTCTTTTTTCAATAGTAGTATCTCTCTGTTAATCGATTCACGAAGCATAACAACTTACTCTGTTTTGTTATGAAGTTTGGTTTTGATTTATTGATAACAAGGACTCTTGAACGTGACGTATGTTTATATAATCTTTAGTTACAATTATTTTATGGCAATGTATTTATCGTACAATAGCGGTAGTTTAAAAAATAATATAATTAATTGAAATATACCGGATTGCAATGGCTTTGCTTTCATATTTTAATCTGTTTTACTGAATTTTATTCGTATTATAACGAAAATCGTTTATAAGAACATCTTTTTTAACATCTTTCTACTTATTGTAGATTTACAGCCATGTGAATGTAGTGATATTTTTGAACAAACATCTCTTTCTTTTTAATAAATTCTTTCTAGTTGAGTTAACAATAAGTGACCATATCTTAAAATCTATAAAATAGAACCTGAGAATATGTAGGCGTGAGAGCTGCAGTATTCTCTTTTTAAACACAAATTTGAATTTGGGCGGAATGTGAGCATCTTCCAGTATTTCTTTGAATGTTTACTGCTCTTGGTGACATATTGTTTGAGTATCCGATATATAAAGGCGGCCTATAGTTTAATGTCGACTCCGAAAGACAGATTTTTTGAGAAACTTTCCGTGGCAATTTTATTTACTCAGAGTTTACGCCAGTAATCTGCTGACAGGAAGTCGTCGAAGAAATATTTTTTCATATTTCGTTTAGTTGGAGATGTTTGACCTGGAGTTTGAATCAAGGCCTCACGTCTAATCAGCCAACAGTCTACCTACTAGACTACGGTGACTACTAACCATCAAATAAATGTAGTTCAATATAACAGATCTTCTTAAGGTTTAGTGCGCCTCCATAATGAATAATTTCTGTCTGATTAAGAATCTCTTTCTTCCAAGCAACTTGTAGGTCTGGTTAGATAAGGTGGAACACCTTTAAAGAAAGATACCACGATAAATATACACCCGGGGACGACCAAACTTTTTCTAGAGGAAACCAACCCAAGTTCAAAATAAATTTTACTATTACCGCGATTTTTATAGTAGAGAGAAAGGTCAAGAATGTCAGAAAATGAGAGGTCAAAAACCTCCGTCTTTTTGTGACAAGACGAGAACAGTGACACAAAATGCACTCTTTTCGCATGCCTGCCAAAAGCACAGTGGCCTGTGCGATAAAGGGCCTTTTTGTATCAAAACGTCTTCAGTAGAGTTTAGCAATATAATACTTACCCTCATTCTGGCAGCGGGATTGAGCTTCCTCATAAAGTGAGTGAATAATTTTCAATTTATAATCAACTTGTAAGAGATGCAGATTTTCGAGATTTCATAAGTTCTCGCACCCGTTTTGTGCATTTCTTATATATTTTATTTGTACTGACGCCGAAAGGAAATAGCGAAATAAGAAGCCTGTCTGAGATCTTTATTAAGCTAAATATACACAGAAGCATATATATTCTGACATGTTTTTTCCTGCACAACAAAATCTGATTTTACATTCGGAGTACAGGAAAGTTATGTCCAAACAAACAACAAGATATCACACATTTAAAGATATATTAACTTACTTAACTGGTCATTATAACCCTTTAGTCATGATATAATATGTGTGTTAATTTTATCCATAAGTGACCTATTTCGAAGACTGCTATTTAAAAGACTGCTGAGAGGAAGTCGAATTTTTTTGTTCATATTTCGATTTGTTCAAGATGCGATTGCGGCAACTTCAGATATATTTATGATTATTATTTTCGATATGTTTATTAAAATACATAAAACAATTTCTATTTTATTAATTTATTTTAATCCATTAAAAAAATTTATTTACAAATTAATAAACAAAAATGAATTGGCTGCAAAGGCCTTCATCCTAAAAATTATTTTATGAAATAATCTACAATGGAAAATTTGTTTTGGAAGCCGTTAACATAAATCGCAAAAAGAAGTGGTGCAAGAATTGTTGGTAAAGCTCTATATACACTTAATACTGTAGATTCGGCGCTGTGTGAATGTTGAAGTTTCATAGTCAAAAATTAGCAATTATTCATGGAAAGTAAGCTATAAATAATTGTGTCCAAGACCTTGGAATGAACAAAAAAGATTAAGAAGTTTAATTTCCTTCTTTCCGTTCCAGTGGTACATTTTCGGACTTAACCAGTAACCCAGAATCACGACTGTGGTTAACGAAAAAACCTAAATGGCAAAGTGCTGCTCATTGAAGAAATTGAATACTGAATTAATGGAGTCAACTCAAAATTTAGAAATTTTTGGTGACTGGCAAACAAATTTTTATATTCTACGTAGAGCAAATAATGTAAATTTTTTACATTATGATGATGCAGGGCTGTGTGGCAATGAGGATTCTTCTTTTTATTCTTAATGCTACCTGCATAGTGCCTATATAGATATTCTTTAGTTATGAGAGTAAATTGAACGTTCATGGATCAGATGGAAAACAGTACATTTGGCGTAAGCCAAATACTGAATTTTTGCCTACATATACTCAGGCTATTTTTAAGCTAGAGGAGGTTCGGTACTGGTGGGGGATGTGTTTCCAGTACAGGAGTAGGGTATATTCATTATATAGACAGTAAAATGGATTCATTCCAATATTTTGGCGGTTTAAAACAAAATGTGACACAAAGTACCGATATGTTAAATATTGTTACGAAAACGGAAATGGTGCAACATCGTTTAACATTAAAATGTTAAACAAAAGCTACAAAAACAAAAACAACGGACTTGTTTGCCTGATTGACAAATAAAGAAGAATAAAACAACAACATCAGTACAAAGAAAAAGGATAAACAAGTAAACGAAAAGCGACAACAACGCAGTAAGGACGAACGTAAACAAGATACAAAAACAACAAACATGAAAGTATTAATAAATGTAAACATCGTTGCTTACATTTATGGTGGTTTCGAGAAGGCGAAGCCTTCTAGAACAATAATCAGACTGTTTACGTCGCTATATAAAAGGCAAGGCAAAGCATGCAAAGAGAGTAAAAGTTCAGTCAGTCTTGTGTGAAAAACACTGTGCGTGTGAAGAAAGCAATCGTGGTTTGAAGATCTCCGTTAGAAAGATCTATAGAACAATTTTGTAATAATTGTTAGTGTTTATCGCAAAGGGCATAAACAAAAAGGAATAACAAATAACGCAATTGTTGTTCTTAAAACAAGTTGTGAACAGTAGCACACAAAAGTTGTGTGAATAATAAAGAACTTAATTAAAATAAAACACATTTTTATTTTTATTTGGAATCTACGAGCTCATATTTCAAACGTTTTTAAAAGGTAAAAACGAAACAATATTTTGGACACATTTGTTTATATCAGGACAATGATGAGAAGCACGTTGCGAAGCTGTAGCTTATCCATAATTGTTCAAACCTCCAAACACCGGCACATGCTCTTGGTCTCAACATTATTGAGTATGTTGGGGAAAGCTTCGCCCCGTAAGCTCTACAAATCCAGTATGAGCACAATGGAGTAGTTGAAACAACGAATTAGGCGAGAGTGGAACAAAACAACCCAGGAATTTTACGCCAATCTCGTGTAGTCAGCCCCTCGACGTAGAGAAGCAGTAATAAGAGCTCTCCTTTTTTGTTTTAAAAATATTTTTGAATAAAAAATTTAAAAAGTAAATATTTTTATTTATTTGATCTTTATTCTTAAGAAAATAATGGCAGCAAATTCTAAAGAAAAAACTAAACAATGCCAATTCGTATGTCTTCAAAAGTACTAGGTTAAGAAAAATATATTTCACAAATTCAATATTGATTTTCCTGACTTCTGACAGCCTGTTGATCTTCATCATGTGGCTATATAGCTTAGGATAAAATTACCAGCCTAAGGGCCATTATATCAACTTGCCGTTAAAGTTGGGTTTAGTTAAAGGTAACTTTAGCCAAAGTGAACTTTAAAGTCACCTTTCAGTTAATTTTTTTATTACAACCTGCAGATAAAATAGAGTTAACTTTTTCTTACATATGGCAGCTCCAGAGCAATGTCGATAAAACTGTAATAATGGCCCTTAGAATTTGGGACTAGATGCATGATAATTTATATTCATTTCTTACCCCCGTGAACATACAATTTAGTCACATTATGTATGCCAACTGAGATCAGTTGCGATTTAAAAAGGTAGACAACTGAGAAAAGTAATAAATACCAGGTGATGTCATAACACAGCTGTCTGTGTTTGCAATGAAATTTTACATAACGTTGAAAAATTTGTTTAAATTTTAGCTGTATCCATTCAAATTTATCAGATATAACAGAATGTAAAACATCAAATACATGCTGTTTTTAGTAAAAATAAAAAGGAGTTGAGTTGTTGTAAAACTGCCATCGCCTTATTAAGTTCGCCCTAAATAGTAATTAAAATGGAAAATAATTGGTATTGCGGTAGTATGGAAAAGTGTATAGTATTGAATAATGAAATAATGAATAATTTTGAAAAACTCTAACTAGGCCCTGCAACTTCCTATCACTACATCTCCAGGCTCTACCTATTCCATATCTTTCCGTGTCACAAACTTTTTTATATTAGTTTTTCAATTTTTTTTATAAATTGTAAGCCTAATTGAAAGGAAAAACATCTAAAAATATAGATAGGAAGATATGTGTGTGAAGATAAATTTAAATTTAACTAGCAAAGACAAAAACCAAAATCTTTAACAGAGTTAATGTTAAAGTTAACAGAGCAATGTTAAGTGGTTAACAGAAAATAAAAAAATAGTCAAGGAAGAAATCACCCAAATATAGGATTCCATTCCTTAAAAATTATACTCCACATGTTCCTGAGTGAAACACCTGCTCAGTCAATACGGATTTTCTTTTGAAAATTACAAAAACTTAGAAAATAAACGCCTTCTTTGTTTGCACAATGTCTGGGTAGGATAACCAATATTGTGGAAAAATGGGACTTGCTGCAGATATCCCACTATATATGAATTGTAGTCTAAGGTGTCCATAATTAAACTCAATAAGTGGTATATCCCAAATAATTTTGGAACTTGAGATATCGGGCTTCAAAAATTCACTATGTTAACATAGTACAGAGTCTGGGTAGGATGATGGATGTTGTAGAAAAATGGGACTTGCTGCACATATCCCACTATATATGAATTGCAGTCTAAGGTATCCCTAACTAAACGCAATAAGTGGTATAATATAAATATATATTGTACCACATAACAACACATTAACATAGGTAATATTTGAAGACCTATTCGAAATAATAATGGAATATAGCAGTAAAATTTACCACATGAAAGGTTGTTACTTTGTAAATGATTTTAAAATAAAGAAATAAGGGTAACATTACCGGTAAGAAAATGGAATAAGAAAACTCAAATTAATTAAAACAATTTTTTTAACGTTATTAGCTTTTAGTGTTTATTTAATTTTCTTGTATTCAAAATTTAAAATTGAATAAACATTTCAACGTTAAATAAGTTAGAATAAATTAAATTAAATCGCCATGAAAACTTTCTCAAAAAACTGTTGTTCGGAGTCGACTAAACTGTAGGTTCCGCCACTAATGAATAAAATTAAAACCCACAACATAAGTGGTGTGCGAAGCTAAGCCGTAATCCTGACCGAAGAGTTGTAATAGCCAATTATGCGTGTAAATTAAATAACAACCTGTTTTTTAATTAGCTTTAGATCTTGAAATATATCACATACCACAAATGAGCAACTTAAGTATAAATCTGAATTCAATACCCAAAATAAAAAAAATAAAAAAACAGGAAAAATTAACGTTATTAACATTAAAAAGCATGTTAAAAAGTAATAATAATAAAAAAGGAAAAATCATAAAAATTAAACGAATTCAGTACAGAAAAATTAATATTTTTTTCTTGATAGCTAAATAAAATCCAAAAAAATATTAAAAGTTTTTGAACTTTAAAATTAATAACATAATAATTCCACATGTCCTAAACTAAATAAAATCCAAAAAAATATTAAAAGTTTTTGAACTTTAAAATTAATAACATAATAATTCCACATGTCCATCATCTAAATTTCATTCCGCAATATCGATCATCCTACCCACACTCTGTACTATGTTAACATAGTGAATTTTTGAAGACCGATATCTCAAGTTCCAAAATTATTTGGGATATACCACTTATTGCGTTTAATTAGGGTCACCTTAGACTACAATTCGTATATAGTGGGATATGGATATGTTCCGCTATATCCATCATCCTACCCAGACTCTGTACTATGTTAACATAGCTAATTTTTCAGGTCCGATATCTCAAGTTCCAAAATTATTTGGGATATAACACTTATTGCGTTTAATTAGATACACCTTGGACTACATTTCGTATATAGTGGGATATCTGCAGCAAGTCCCATTTTTCCACAATACTGGTCATCCTACCCAGACATTGTGCAAACAAAAAAGGCGTTTTTTTCTGTTTTTTTTTAATTTTCAAAAGAAAATCCGTATTGCCTGAGCAGGTGTTCCTCTCAGGAACATGTGGAGTATAATTTTTAAAGAATGGAATCCTATATTTGGGTGAGTTCTTTCTTGACTACTTTTTTTATTTTCTGTTAACCATTTAACATTGATCTGTTAACTTTAACATTAGCTCTGATAAAAATTTTTGTTTTTGTCTTTGCTAGTTAAATTTAAATTTATCTTCACACATATTCTGTGTAGTTATAATATTTAATATTTATTATATTTTGTTGTTATGAAAGTATTTCAAATTTGATAGCACGAAACCAATACAACTTTTTAAAAACGTTTGAAAAAATGTGTATAAGTGTATCTAATCTTTATATAAAATTATCAACAACAAGCATACACTGTTGTATAATCCTACACAATACACTCAATACAACTATACAACGTAATACTATAAGTAAAATAGCATATCATGTATATAGTAAATATTATAATTTTAAATGATAGTAAATAAATAAAAAAAAGAAGAATGGGTTTCTAATAATTGCAGAGAGGATTAGATGAGTTTTCAGGAACAAAATTAATATTGTCGCATATAGTATGTCATCCATTCGTCTAATATGTTTATTTTTGATATTACCTTTCCAGTTAGAATGCCTGGTAGTCTGTGATTAGGCATAGGACCTTATTAATATACGAAAAATGTAACTTCAATTTTAAGATTTTAACCCAGTTTCCAGGTAAAGCATATAATTATAATTATAATATAATTAGTTATATTATTAGGCAACAATAACATACTTCTTATAAAAAAATCTGAAGAAATTTTCATCATATTTTTTAAAACCCCAGATTTGAGCTCCGTAGAACATTATTGATTGGTTTTATTATTGATTTGGTTTTGTTTGAAAGTTTAGGATGATATATATAGTTAGACCATGTTGAAGAGATTGCCATTTTTGCTTTAACTAGTTTATTCAATATTGACCGGTTGTGTTGATACGATAGTTGCAAAATAGGAGTTAATTTGGACAATAATTAATAGTTTATAAAAAAAGAGAGTTGTTGAAATTGTATTACAAGCACAAGAAAAATCGACGAAAAAGACGTAGATGTTCTTGTTGTTTATATTGCTTAGGTGATTTATGTTCACAAGGTTAAAAACATTGTCCACTATAGAATATTGTTGTCTAAACCACGCGTGGTATTCAGTTAATATGTTAAATTTATTAATCCAGTCAGTTATACGATTCAAAATAATATTGTTAAATACTTCGCACATCGCATCAATCAGTGATAAGCTGCATAGTTAGAAACACAATTTGGGAGCACATTTTTGTAAAATAGGAATCAATAACAGATTTTAAAACTTGTTTGAATTTATTCTTTTATATATATATATATATATAT
>QOCX01001239.1:0-35190 GCA_005959815.1 Sarcophaga bullata | reverse complement strand
TTATAGAGAAAAATCTAAATAATGAATATAAAATAAAAATTCAGGGAACTTTTAAACCAAAAATTATAATTATAATAGAATATAATTATAATAGAATATTTAAATTAATAATTACTTGAAAAATTTAAAAGGCAATATGAACAATATGAAGTAAGGGAAACGAATGGATCTTTTTATTATGCAATAATTGTGATGCTATTAATGCAAAGTGTATGATGCTATTCATGTACATTGCTGATTTAAGTGTAAAGAATATGGGCATAAGGCCATTAGTTGTGCATTAAATGTTTAAAGAAACAGAACATCTGATTGTAGTGTTTAAGCTATTAACAAGTGTCGAAACTGTATAAAAATGAACGAATCTAAAAAACTGTGTCTTGACGTTAATCATATGACAAATAGTAGGTTGTGTCCGGTTTACATAAGAAAAATTGAAGAAAAACGAAATGGCTATAAGCAGTTACTAATTGAAGCAAATGATAATAACAGTGCTTTTGAAAATAGACTAGTAAGGAACCATAACATATACAATAGAAGAAGACTAAATAATAATAAATACATTAAGTGTATATATGTTAACATTCTCAGCATAATATCAAATAAAATAGAGCTTCAGAGACTTATTGAATTCAAAAAACCCGGTATATTACTTTGTGCTGAAACTTGTGTGACAGAAAATATTACGGATGCTGAAATTAGTATTAATACATACAAAAGTGCGAGGTGTAAGTCTAGTAGTAAACGTATTGGTGGTGTAATAATTTATATACATGATACAGATGAATTTGAAGAAGTGTATAAGAAAGCAATTTCGAACAATATATGGTGTTTAGTTGTAAAAACATAAAAAATTTACTAAGAATTGGAAATTTGGAGTAATTTATAGATCACCAAGCGGTAGTTGTGTTGATTTTCTTGATAACTTAAGTATAATTTTTGAAAAAAACATTAATTTACGTAATCACAATATATTGGTTGGTGATTCTAATATTGATATTAATAAAAATAATTTATACTTAAAGAAATTAAACGATATTTTGTCTAATCCTGCAATGAAACAATGTGTAATGTTTGATATGCGAATAACAGAACGTAGTTCTACTCGATCTGACCTTGTATATTCTAATGACAAAAACTTGAACTATGATAACTTGATGAATATCAGATAAGTCGCCTTCACCTTTGCCTTTGATGTACCTGTTAATGACGCGTTGAATATGAGAACGATTTAAATCTTAAATATAAGGAACAACTATAGCTGTGATATTTTAATGCAATATTTACGTCAATTTAGTTTTAATTTCTTCAATAACTGTGATATAGACAATAAGATAAAATATTTAGATGATTTAATAATAGAGATAATGTCTAATATAACTACTAGGTAAAGAGTGACAGTAAAATTAAAGAATAAATGGTATGATAATGATGGAGGGAGATGGGAATTAATGATACTGAGGACAAATGGATAACCAGCTATCTGAGTGATAAACAGCAACAAGTTGTTTTATGTGATACTGCATCGACGAAAATTGATGTAAATATATGACTGTCGCAAGAAACAGTGTTAGCACAGTTGGTTATTTTTTTATATATAAATGATATAAAATCATGTCTAAATTATACTAAGATTAGATTATTTGCTGATGGCGCATTATTAATGTTTGCGGATAGGAATCTTAAGTATGCTATGAGAAAGATGCAGGAAGATATTGGCAATTTATATACATGGCTACGCGAAAAAAATTGAAATAAAATATTAATAAACCTAAATTTATGGTATTGACATGAAATCGTGTCATTAAAATGATTAAATGTTATTAAATATTTAGGCATAATGATAAATGAAATTTTAAATGTTGATGATCATTTAAAGTATTTTGTAAAAAAAATAGCAAAGAAGATTGGAATACTAGTTAGATAAACTAAATTGGAAGTATAAAATTAAAGTTGTATATAACAGTCTAACTTTACCACAAATTGTTTATTGCCCTTCAATACTATTTCTTTTAAATACAACTCAGATGGACAAACTTCAAAAGTTTCAAAATAGGGTTATGCGTATTATTTTGAACAAAAAATATGATCCAAATATAAGAAGTTTGCTGAATGATTTAAATTGGTTAAATGTTAAACAAGTTATTACTTTTCACACCTTGAAATTTATTCATGATATAAGATTTTGAAAATGTCCTGAATATTTACGTGAGAAATTACAGAGTAATCATGAAATTCATAATTATAATACTAGGAGAAAAGATAATTATAGATTACCATTCATGAGAACTAAAACATATATGAATTGGTTAGAATATAAAGAAATTAAAATGTATAATGAACTACCAAACAACATAAAAGATTGTGAAAATATGATTTTATTTAATAATCTTCTAATCGAATACTGTGGAAATAATTAATGTATTGTACATACACAGTGTGGTGCACAAATGAGTGCATGTTTGTACTTTGGATGCTTTTTATTGAAAACTAAAAGTAATAAAGAAAACTTCAAAAGTTTTTTGTCATTTATTTAGCATTTAGTGATTAATAAAATAATATAAAATTTAAAACAGAAAGCGTCAAGCTCTAAGAAAAAAACAAAAAAACAAAAACAATCCGCATGTACTCAATTTTGCACGCCTGCATTTTATGATATGTTTGCAAAAACGAAATGAAAATTTACCGTTATTTTTCATGTTTTTACACTACTTTGACTTTTTTAAGAAAATATTAGTTTAGTATGTATTACTCAATCTCGTTAAGCGAATATTTTTTGCATCATATCGAACAAAAATCAATTTCTATTTAAAAATGAAGAAACTCTCGAAATCGACTGAAGATAGTATTGTAGCTTAGACTGGAAAAGGCTATTCTACCAGGGAAATTTCTAAACAACTTGGAGTTAGTCAGTCAGTAGTCATCAGAGTCGAAAAACGTCGTTCTGTTGTTCCCAAGCCTCAAGACAGAGGTCATAAAAAACGACTAACTTATGCAGATGCTCGTCTAATAGTAACAAAAATGAAAAGGGATAAATTTTTAACACAAAAAGGAGCTTCTTTGGTAATCGGGTAAACCGTTAGTCGATGTACGGCAAGTAGAGCTCTTAAAGATATTGGCTATACCTCAGCAGTCAAAAAGAAAAAACCAGCACTTTCGGCTAAAAATGTAAAGACACGATTAAAGTTTGCCAGAGCACACAGAAATTGGACAGTGAATGACCGGAAACATGTGATCTGGTAAGACGAATCAGAATTCAACCGCTTTCAGTCCGATGGTAAGCAATATTCCTGGCGCCACCATGGGGATAAAAATTTACAGACACCATGTTTAGGAAACGGTGAGACACGGTGGAGGAAATGTCATGGTATGGGGTTGCTTTACATTGTGGCACCTAGGATCACTGCAAAGAATCAATAATATTTTGAAAAAAGATTATTTGAACATTTTCCAGACCCATCTTCCCGATTTTGTCGACAAGAGCCTGTGTATGAAGTACTTTCCCAGCGAAATGGTGATCCCAAACACATCCAAAATTATTAAAAAATAGCTTAAAGAGCATAATTTTCAATTAGTGCAGTGGCCAGCAAAAGGTACTGACCTGAATCCGATTAAGAATTTGTAGTCCATTGTGAAGAGACGGTTGGGACAGTACCGATCAACTCCAACAAATTTAGATGAGCTTTGGCAACGGATTCATCGGTAATGGACAAATATTCCGAAAGTAGCGTAAATGAGGTTTTGCATAACAAGACATAACAAATATTAAAAATTCTCGTATTCCCTAAAATTTTGGAATGGTGCAAAATTGCAAATCCGAGTTATTTTCCTCTTGATTGTTTTTTTTCTTAGAATTTGATAATTTTATTTTGTTAAATACTAAATAAAAAAACGAAAACATTTTTTTGAATTGCGTTATCAATTTTATTTTTATGCAAATAAAATTGCTCAGAGTACAAACATGTACTCATTTGTGCGCCCCATTGTATATCTAGTTTTAAAAAACCGTAAGAATTAAATAAATGTTGAAAATATGCCAGGAGACACAAGTGTTAGGAAAGATGACTTTGATTGTGAGGCAAATGAAAATAGTAAGATATTCTATTTTCATTATTACTTGTATTATTAAAAATCCTTTTTAGTTAATTTTGAATTATCTGATACAGAGGATGAAGAGTATGTTCCAACGGATGATAAAATGGAGGAAGAAGATGACGACTTTAAAATGAAAATGATTATGAGTTTCGGTTACTCACAATATACTAGAAAAAAAGAAAAATATTTATACAATTACTGTGTAGTCTTTCGTATATACAGTTGAATATACTTAAGAGGCATGTGAATAAAAATCTAAAAACGAAGTAGCTAAAAAATCGAAGATGGAGAAGCTTAAAGATAGACACAGTCTGCGAAAAACTGGAATTATAATTTTTTTAAATGAAACTGAAGAGTTTCAAAACGGAATAACTCTTTTTGAACACTTTATGGCCTGATGTCTTTCCTCAAATTTCCTAATATATATTCATTATTGAATATTTTCGTCATTTGTTAAAAATATACAAATATATAAAACAAATGTATTTCATTAAACAAATTCTGTTACATTGTTATATTTTTATTATTTCCGGCAAATAGTCCATTTCAGAAGCAGTAAAATTTGGAATTCTCTTGTCCATTATCTAAATAAAAACATAAATTCTAAAAATTGTTGGAACGATAATGTTTTCAACGCTTTTTCAGCAGCTTTTTTTATTTTTGCATTTAATTGTGCTACCATATTTTGCTATATACCAAAAACACTTGTAGACAGAAAAACTGAAACCTGATTAAAATACAACATACATTTTTATAAACATTAGCTGAATACACACTTAAATATTTAGTTACAAACTGGGCATTCGTATAGGATAACATCGGGTTTGTATTCTTCATTAGAAAGGTACGCGTTTTCGCTCAGTTCAAAAGTTTTTAAATCTTAAAGTTAACAACACTGTTTAAAATATAATTTACCTATACTGTGGACTAAACCAATAAAATTGAGGTTGTTTAAAAAAATGGCATCGGAAAACGAGGTAATTTTTCTTTCTTTTTTATTATTTCCTATGTTTCTTATTTACAGTTTCTCTTTAGATTTCTGCAATTATTAGCGATTTGCCAAGTCGCCTTTTCAGTACACCTCTTGAAGAAAGACAGCATTTTTTCCAACAACTGTCTGCTTCCTTGTCATCTTCCGGTATGTTGGTTTTATCACCTTTTTTTTTATCTTAAATATTTTGTTTTCAGATGTTAACTTGGCCAATATACGTAATATATGTAAAATAATAGCAACAACTTTAACTAAATACAAGGATAGTAGTTCGCAACAATTAGTAAGAAATCTTATTATAAATTTAATAAGACATCATCATGATGCAGTCTTTGAAAGTATGTTGGCAGTATTTAAAATTTTGGCTTGTAAAGAACTTGCAAATGCTCCACCAAAAAAGGCTTCAAATGCCGCCCTCATTGCCCTAGGTTGGAGTTGTTTGTTTAATAAGTACAGCGATAAAAATTCAAATGTGTATCGATGTGAATTACCACGTTTAATTGAATATCAATCATTGTTATATCAAATTATTCTGAGTTCCAAAAATGAAAGATTAATTCAATTGTCGAATGGCGTTTTGTTTGAAATATTGGAAATGAACGAGTTATATAATAATTATATGTCGATTCTACTAAAAAAAGATCCAGCAAGTAATACAGTAGTATTTGTTTGCACAATAATTAATTTAATGGAAAAGAAGAGTGGTATTGAAATATCTTCCTATAAAGATCCTTTAATCGAAATATTTGTTAAAGGAGTAATAACCGCAAAAACGAAACCACATTCAAGTAGCATTGTGGCATGTAAAGATATAATGAATTTATTGACTATAGAAGATTTCGAAAAGAAGATTTTGCCACCTATGCAAAGGTCAATGCTTAGAAATCCGGAAGTAATCCTGCAAGCGGTAGGACTTATAATTCAACAGATAAATATAGATATGAGTCCATATGCATTACAATTGGGAAAAATATTTATTCAGAATTTGTGTTCAAAAGATGAAGTGACGAGATCAGAGTCTGTGGAAAGTTTAAAACAACTTTCAAGCAAATGTTCCAACAGTGAAATAATACTTAATTTACTTAGACACATTTTTTCTGTGTTGAATGGAGCCGAAGGAAAGATAACTGTCGCGGAGCACAGAATTAGTCTTATTCAAGTAAGTTTCTCAAAATACTATATATAAGGTTTACATATATAATGCTCATCTATTTTTAAATTTTTTGTTGTAAATGAAGAGAGCAAAGAATACGAACAGTTTTAGTAAATTAGTTAATGTACTTAATACAGTGAACTTACGAAAACATGAGTATCTAAAAGCGTGAACGCTCCAGAAACATGAACACTTTTTTGTTACATTGACTATTATAATACGTGAACAAAAATTGAAAGCTCTAAAACGTGAATTTAAATTTTATTATTTACCCCTATCATGATTTACGATATGGATGATTAAGTTAATTTTTGGAAATTCTCGCATAAAACTCATCACCCTTTTGGTTTGCCTTATTTTACCAGAAACCAATCGAAAATATGAACTCTTTTCTACTTCTAATTTTATTGCTTAAAAAGCAAGTTACGAATGCTGATATTCTTCTTTGCTTTTTACGAATACGGTATACATACACACATCCATAATCCTATTTCCTAGCTTCTCACACCACTTATGTTGTGTGTGTTAATTTTATACATGGGACCTACAGTTTAAAGTCGGCTCCGAACGACAGATTTTTGAGAAACTTTTCACGGCAATTTTATTTACTCTCGGTTTTTTTTTGCCAAAAATCTGCTGAGAGGAAGCCGCCGAAGGAATATTTTTTTTTAATATTTCGTTTTTGATGTCTGACCGGGGATTCGAACCCTGGCCTTTCGTCTAATAAGCCAACACACTATCTACTAGACTACGGCAACTTTTAGTTAAAATGTGGTTTACGTAGCATATGTTTTGATCACCACCCCCTGGCACATATATCCAGTGATTCACAGCTCATTTCGTGTGACCAATTCTTTATAAGAGACAAATGTTTTTGTGTTTAATATTAGTTTATATTATCAGTTAACTGTTGATTTGAAAAGAAGTGTTGTGAATTTGAGCTCTCTGTAAAAAATAGAATTTTACGACAGAAATCAAATATTGACTCAAAATACTTTAAAAAGTTGCATTCGATATCAGTGCACTGCAAATAAATGAAATTGCGGTGAAAGAATTCGGAAAAAAAATAGAGTGCAGTACATGCAAATCAGTAATAAGGGGAGAAACAGGCATAAGTGTTTGCGAGAAAGTATAAAGTTTGCACAAAAAAAATTTTGGGGTATTGACCAATATTCCATTGGAGTGTTGGAATCAAACAATTTTATTAGATTTATATGTGAAGATTGTATGCAGTATATAAAAAATATTAACCTGGTGCTGGATGAAATCCAAGATGGTGTACAGGTTAATAAACAAAACTTAAAAGAATATAAACGCGAATTTGAAACATCATTGAGACAGAACGAAAACGAAATTAAACAATTATTGGAAGCCATAGAAAAACGGTATGAAGATAGACTTAATATTCTAGATAAAACTCAAAAAAAAAAAATGTGAAAAAAATGTAATTGAAATTAAAAAACTTTTCCTTATCCTCGTATTTAAAGTTCATATCTGTTGCTACAATCGACATATCAATTTTATTTGGAACTTTTATTACATAGCTTTCACTAATCTTATTTTCTACTGTCAATTTTATTCAAAGTGAAAATGTTAGTGAAAGAGAAAAAATAAAATTGGCAGTAGAAAATAAGATTAGTGAAAGCTATGTAATAAAAGTTCCAAATAAAATTGATATGTCGATTGTAGCAACAGATATGAACTTTAAATACGAGGATAATTTCAATAGTTTGTCCATGTAAAAGATATCGATTTACATATTTGTTAAATAATAATATAATTATTAAGTAACCTACTAAAACAGTGATTATTACTAAAATTAATAAAGTATGATCATGAAAAAAAATTAATTGTTGTTAAACAATACTAAGATGTGCAACTAAATAAAAAAAGTGATACAAAGACAAACGTCAAGCAAAATAGATATCATTTTCTGATGCATTAAAAAGTAGTATGGCGTTGCCAGAGCTGAAAAATCAAGTGCCACTAATAATGAAACCAAAAGAAAAACAGAAAATTGAAAAAACAAAAGATAATTTAAATAAAAATATAGATCCGGTAAATTTCAAAATAACTAACGTTGAAAATAGAAAAAATGGGGCAGTGGTTATTCAAAGTGAAAATGTTAGTGAAAGAGAATAAATAAAATTGGCGGTAGAAAATAAGATTAGTGAAAGCTATGTAATAAAAGTTCCAAATAAAATTGATATGTCGATTGTAGCAACAGATATGAAATTTAAATACGAGGATAAGGAAATAAAAGAGAAAATTAAAAAACAAAATCAATTTCTTGAGAATAGTAAAATCGAACTAAATATATGAAACTAAACTAAATATATGCAATTCAAAGGTACAACAGAAAAATGTATAGTGCAAAATTTTTGATTGATAAAGAAACATATCCGAAAATCTTATTGAAGCAAAAAATAAACATTGGCTGGGAAAAATGTCGAGTTTTTGATGGTACTGAAATATTACAATGTTTTAAATGTAGAGGACTTAACCATAAATCTAAGGATTGTACAAATAATGAAATATACCTAAAATGTCTTGAAAATCATGCAACGAAAGACTGTGTTAAAGAATATGTGAATAAATGCATTAACGGCATAAATTCGAACAAAAAGCTAAATTTGGGTCTTGATGAGAATCATGCTACAACCAGTAAATGGAGTCCAGTGTATCAAAATAAATTACAGTTAAAAAAGAGAACTATAGCATTGATTAACAATTTTAACCAGGTTGAAGTAATTGCGGATACGGACAAGCCGGATTTTATTATACTATCTGAAACACACTTAACAGATAAAGTAGATGAACCTGAGATACAACTAGAAGGATACAATGCATATGTTACATTATCCAACTCTTCAAGAACGGGTGCAATAATTTTATATTTTAATAAAAATTGGCAGGTGAATGTAATATGTGAAAAAATACGAAATTTTAAATATTGGATTAGTGCTTATAATATTAAAATCAGAAATACATCAATGATAATTGCAGCTGTGTATCGATCACCAAGCAGTCAGGATTCAGAATTTTATGCAGTTTTTGAACAAACAATTGAAGAGATTAGTGATAAAAACATAGACATAGTTGTTGCCGGAGGTTTTAATGTTGATTGCTCGAAAGAAAATTTTTATAAACAAAAATTGGAACAGATCATAAATGATAATGGACTTGTACAATTTATTAACGATTATACGAGAATTACTCGAAACTCGAAAACTATATAGATTACGTTATAACAAACAATTTCAATATAAAAGTATATAATAGCAGAATGAATAAAATATCTGATCATGAAATAGTAGAAATTTGCATAGAAACCAAAGTGAATAAAGGGTACGAAAGCACAAAACAAATAGAAGTCTTTAAATATGAAAAACAAAAGTTTAAAAGAGGGATTAATGAAATATTATATATGCTGTAGAATAATATATTTGTTTTTTTATGTGTCCTTAATGTTCTGGGACAGCTTTTATCATAGAATCTACTCTTATGGCTCCTAGTATCATCCTGCAGCGTGATTACCTTAGTGGTAGCAGAAATTAGTCCGTATTTCGAAAAAAAATTTAAAAAACAAATTTTTTAAAAACAAGAAAGAAAGAAACAAAACATATATAATGACAGAAAACAATAATTTAATGCCATTATATGAATTCGCCTTTGTCATTTTTGTTATACGGCGAACTCTATTTGACAATCTAACGCCCACAATAACTGCAACAAATACATGTTGTTTTTGTTAAAAAACACTGCGAATTGAGTTGTTGTAAATTTGATATCACCTTATTGAGTTCGCCCTGGTAAACTTTTTTCAATCTGATTTTTATCAAATTGAAAAAGAGCTTTGATAAAAGTACTTACAATTAAGAAAGTTTGAAAAAAAAACAAATGTGAAAAAATATAACGTATAAATCAAGGCTAATTCATATAAGGTGGTGTTATCAGCCCAGCTGAGTGTTTTTTTCAGTACAAGAGATTGTCAAATGTTTTAGTTACGTACAGTGAGTAAAAAAACTCGTGCAACTACTACCTCGAAATAAATTTTTGAAGAAAACAATATTTATAAGAGGAAATTTATTGTTATAAAGACCAAATAAAAGCTTAAAAGCTTTATTTTTAATATAAATAAAAATATTTCTCTATTGGTCATGTATAAAGAAAATAATCATCGAAATTAAGAAATTTCAACATTCATACGCAAGAAAAGTGGCAATTGTTTGTCTACAACGACCAAATTCTCTAGAAAGTCGTCTTTAACAAAATGCTGTTTAATAATATATTTGTTATTTTTTTATAATAAGTGTACATATTATTTTTGCTCACTGTATATACATTCTTATGTTTATTTATTTTTCATTTTCTTTTATATTTTATTTTACATATTTTTATAATTTATTTAAATATCTTTAATGTTCTGGGACTGCTTTTATCCTAGAATCTACTCTTATGACTTCCAGTATCCCCCTGTAGCGTGATTGCCTTAGTGGTAGCGCAAATCTGTCCGTATTTCGAAAAATATTTAAAATGAAATATTTTTAAAAACAGGAAAGGAAGAAACAAAAGAGATATATAATGAAAAAATAAATTTTAAATGTCATTATATGAATTCGCCTTTGTCATTTTTGTTATACGGCGAATTTTATTTGATAATCTAATGCCCACAACAAGTGCAACAAATACATGTTGTTTTTGTTAAAAAACACTGCGAATTGAGTTGTTGTAAATTTGCTATCACCTTATTGAGTTCGCCCTGGTATAAATTATTGGAAAAAAAAATTATAAATATATGTGGCTATGTACATATGTATATATAGTGTAGATATAGTGGTAGTCTTATAACTATAACAGCCATTCATCAATTGTTGAATATATTATTCTTAAAAAGAACAATGTTTTTGTGATTGCTATTTAAAATAACTTTAATTAATAAAACCAAGTAAAAAAATGGTAACATCAATAATAATTATTAAAGTTACCATTATTAAAATATCCAAATGATTCTCAACAATGCGCATCCATCCACCGATGAGGCCGTAGAGGTGACAAATTGGGGATCTTGACCAACTAATAAATCGCCCTCAGAAAGCGAACCTAACCTAGCGAGGGCATCCTTACCGAGTATTCCGCTATGACCCGGAACCCAGCATAGACAGGTTAGGTTACATCCAAAAGTCCTCTGCGACTCCTTTCACCCGCGAAAGAGTAATGATTTGCATTAGACCGACGCAATGGCGCTTAGGGCAACCTGACTGTCAACGAAGATTCCGAATCCGAAGTAGGCCTAGCCACTATGACCTCGATAGCCTTCAAGATTGCGAAAATATCTGACTGAAACACGCTACAGTCATCCTTTAACCTGAAGTGAAGTTCAAGACCGAATTTCCTACAGAAGACCCCAGCACCTGTTTCTCCACTTAACTTAGACCCATCCGTGAGACCCCTGAAGTACCCCACCATTCCATTGTGCCCTATCTGGTATAAATATTCTCAAATCAGGCAGCAACATAACCTCAGACACACCAATTGGTGGCCTTTTTCAATAGTCCATACTTCTCTTCAGGAAAGACGACGTTCAGAACTGGAGTGTCCTATCGAGCGATGTTTCCATCAACCCGATTCCTCCAGACGTATGGCACTACGCGCTGCACGCTGCTTGATATACAAATCAAGCGGAGTCAGGCAGAGTATAGTATCAAGAACAGCTTGAGGACAACTCTTCCTCACACCAGTGATACTCAAGGAGGCAATCTTCTGAACCTTATCCAAGATTTTCCGTTGGATACTCTTATCCAAAGGCACTCCACCAAACAACATAACCGTAAGTAACAACCGATCTAACAATCGTCAGATATATCCATCGAATGACCCTAATGGCGGAAGACCTCTTATCTATGGAGTTTCTACACTGATAAAGAGCAATCAGTAAGTTTTTGATTCTTTCCTCGGTGTTTCTTTTCCAGTGCACCTATCCGCAACAATTTGGTGATAGGTGCACTTAAGCCCCCACATCGCGACAAGATTGTTCTTTAAGAAAAAGATATAACAATTTTTAATTATTAAATATAAAAATATATTTAAAGCGACTTTTATTTATCATAAGTTTAGTAACACGCCACAGATTTATTTTTCAGGAAGTGCGGGAAAAACTCAAAAACAGGTAAATCAAAGTTAGCTGATGTCATTGTCGAAAAAGCAGGAATATCTGACATTCGTGAACAGTTTCTTGATCTGTATGTATCTATTGGCACAGATTTGTGTTTTGGCACTGATTTGTGTTTTTTATAACACAAGTGTATAATTTGAAAATTGGACTATCGCTGATATCATTTATTAGTGCATGTAAATTTTTATCACAGAATGCTTTACTTTTACTTTTTTGTTTTAATTACTTTTTGTCTCTTATTGATTTAATTGATTTAAATCTGCATCAGTACTTTTTTGTAAAAGTTTTCAGACTTTTCCTTGACTCCTATTATTTGTATGTGAGTTTTCACTTTTCTTGACAGCTTCCTTAAACACTTTCAAATTATTTTTAATTCCATTAATTGTTTTTTTCAATTTTTTAATTCCATGCCATTTATTATTTTTAATTCTTTCCAAAATACTATCGTCTAGTAAGTAGTGTGTTGACTTATTAGACGTAAGGTTCAAACTACAGGTCAGATATCAAAACAAAAATAGGAAAGTATTTCTTCGGCGACTTTCTCTCAGCAGATTTCTGGCAAAAACTCTGAGAGCAAATAAAATTGTCATGAAAAGCTTCTTAAAAATTTGTCGTTCGGAGTTGACTTTAAGCTGTAGGTCCCGCCACTCATGTATAAAATTAACACACACAACATGAGTGGTGTGAGAAGCTAGGCCGTAATCCTGACTGAAGGTTTGTAATGGCCAATTATGTTTGTATGTATCAATATAGGTATGGAGAGCTTTATCAAGTTTTTCTACATCATATTTTATTTTCTGAATTGTTGAGGAGTGTTCGTTATCCTGTTACGATATTTATATATTCTCTCTTGATTGTCAATGATTGAGTTACGTAAATAATCAGAGGTGTTATAGGATCCAAGTCTGAATTATATATTATCTTCTTGTTTTTGATTTTTCTTGGTTTTGATTCGAACATAAACAAAACCAATACGCGAATCAGCTGTTAATATTGTTGGTTTTGTATATAATTTAGTGATGTATAAATTTTAGTTTTATTAATGTTTTTGAGTTAAATTTTAATAATTTAATAGTTTATAAATATTTGTTGAAATGTTCTTTAGCATATCTTAAATGATAAGAGACTTTAGTAACATTTTTAATAAAGGATGTAAAGAGTTGTAAAAAAATTAAAGGGATTACAACAAAACAGCCTAAAATTTTTTTATTTCTTCATTTTTAATTAGGTTTTATTAATTTTTTGGTACACTATATAAATTATCCGAACTTGTTTATTATTTGATTTTATACAGAAATTTTCTAATTTTTTTGAAACTTAACCTCCGAAAATTGAATAAGACACGATAAATTATTAATAAAAACGGTGTCAGATATTCTTTTTAAATATGTAATTTTGTTTAAACAAAAGAATCTAAAATTTGGTATAACATAAAAAATAATTTAAAAAAAGATTTACTTAAAAAATTCTAAGAAAATTAAAATTCATTAACAAATTGTTTTTTTATAACGATAGACGACCAGTTTTTTGCAGAGTTTCCTAAAATTATAAACATAAGCCTCTATCTCCATATCATAAATAAAAAAAATTGCTTAAAAATTTAAGGTCCCGTTTTAGAGCTTTCAACTTTTGTTCTCGTTTTACAATAGTCAAAGTGTTCGTGTTTCACCAACCAGTGGCTGAATATTTTCCGCTAATAGAAATTACTTTGAATTTTATACTTTTTTCCTCTCGATAAATTTAGCAGATTTACACGATTTGATAGGTACTGTGATTAAGAGTATTTTAGGAGCGACGGGCATTTTCGGTGAACGTAAATTATAATAATGTTTTGAATGTAGTAATTACTGCGGTTGTTCCGCATATTAAAATATCTTTTTTTCCACCTATCCATTGCATTCATTCTTTTTGGGATGTAGTTCAATTTATTCGTCATCTGAAGCAAAGACAGAAAGATCCATTATTTCTTCATATCTTAAACTTTAGATATTGTAGCCGCCTTTAGTTAGTTTAGATTTATGTAAATAAGATTTGTATCCATCTAGCACTTCTCAACCTATTGAATCTGTAGAGAGCCCTAATATCGGCTCTCGACAAAGAAGAAACCTCTGCCCAAGGCCCTCAGCCTGAACCTACTAAGGACTGGACATTTGCAGATGAGGTGTTCGATAGTCTCCAACTCATCCTCCCCGTCTATAGTAAAGCTAGGATATGTTCTAGACACTTGTCAGCGACCTAATCTCGCAGTGCCCTGTAATGAAGCTAATATCTAACCTCAGACTATAGCCGGCCATAAGCATTTAAATATATAAAATGTATGTACGTGAAACCTGCATGGAAGAATGGGCTATTTATGTGCGCTCCTTCTCTTCCAACCTTACGTCCTTCTTGGATATAGGATTCGCAATAGTTCCCCTATCTATAAAAGAAGGAACACCAGCGCCTTTACTTTTCAATGGTGGTTTCAAAACCTGGTAAGTCTTCTTTAGGAAATGAGAATGTCGACCCTTCTAATACCATGCTAGTGGCTTTATATGTAGAAGCAATTGGTTGGAAGAGACATGGAAGAGGCTTTCCTTCGCGCAAGAGTCAGCAGCTGGTAAAAGGGCACCACCCGGGCATTTGGTTTCATACCGCGAAACAGTGCTCCTGTGTCGAGCCAACATCTTCTGCTCCTAAACTGAGAGGGATTGCACATCGTAATTTGTTAATCTCTTCAAGACAGTGCAAGCTCTGCAATATGAATTCCTCACCTTATGTAATGCGAAACATTTCCGCCCGAATTTTATACCCTTGTCAGGCGGGTTGATTTTGATCATGGAGTCCGAATCAGTAGCTGATTGCACTATTGGGTTGTAAGCATCCTATCTGAAGAGTATTTCTAGGTGCGGAGTTCGTCTCCTCAATGGAAAAGCTGGATATGACTGAAGCAGAGCCTTTCGGTGATAGTGCAATCACCTTCTTTATCTGATATTGAGGAGACAGAGTCTAACTCCGCGCACGTGTCGTCCGTCAAAGTGGGGATCGCCGAAGCAGTTTCGTCACTAAAGGACTCCTCCGTAGTAGCGACCTCTAACCAATTGGGGCGAAATACAGGACGATCTCGTTGTTCTCAACAATGTTTGTCGGAATTCGCGCAATGAAAAGGGACGGGCCATATCAAGGTTCAATAGCTAGATTGTCATTAATGATTGCTGTCTTGTTCATGTCTTTTTGTTTGTCATCGTGCATATAGTTCCCACGAGGGAGGAGGAAGGGAGGGCGATCATGCCTAGTCGTCGTTAGCATCATAAGGACTTGCTAAGGAAACCTGTTAAGTACTGATGTACCCAGGTATCAGGCTCCGTTATAACACAATCGGATTAGACCCTTGACTGCAAACCATCTGATGACACAGATCGCTTAACACTCCAGATTAGGGGATAATTATTTTATCTGCTAATATTATACCTATCCTTTCTTTCGGTCTTCACTTATTCCGTTAAAGATTATGCTTCTTCTGCTTAGTTTGTTGTCATTTTGTTCCTCTTCTCAATTAATAGCCACATGAAATATATGTATGTTTTATATGTATTATGCGTTATTTAATTAACACGTTCGGGTCAGTATTCGAAAAAATACTGAATTCAAATCATTGTGTACGTCACTGATAAAATACTATTAAATTTCATTTGAGTGTTTGTGAACTCGTACGTATACACATTACGTACACAACGTCTACAAACTGAAGAACGCAAACAACAATAAAGCGTACTGAACAAAGTTCACAAGGGTTTATGTTCTCATGCAGTATTTTTAGTAATTGCGTTATGTTTTTTTGTTGTCATTTATTATTCCTTGAAACAACAGACATGTTTCCCATCACCATTTAACGACGATAGGGACACATATGTCTCAAACCAAAAATTTCAAAAATCTGAATAACTAAAAACCGAGTGGGTATTTATGTTTCCTATTTATAAGAGGGTGTATTAAATAAAACAGCCATCCTTTATATCTATTCACTTGAAGTAGACAGTTTTTGCGTATGAGATAATCATAATATTTTATAAAAGTCTTATTTATTGCTTGGTGGTTATATTTTCTTTTTTAAAAATATAAAAAATTACTGTTGAAAACATAAAAAATAGGCTAGGGGACACCGGTGTCCCTATGGCTTGTAAAGGAATTTTTATTACATACAGAGGTTACGATTCCTTACTATTACCAGTTACTTGCTTTGATTATGATTTGCAGAGGGCGTGAAGTTATTAAACTCGACGAAAATGAAATTTAGCATATATTGGAGGCAATAGTGCTGAAGAAGATAGATAAATCAAAGACTTTTGACGCAAAACGGTGACAAAGGCGTATCTGATGTTGAAATTAAAGATACGATATTCTAATGGTAAAAATAGCCCGAACTTTCAGCATGTGCAATTAAACGCGTCTCTGTGCCACTTAGAAACGATTTACCTGTTTTTAAATGGGGCCAGCGAGCATACATTCCAAACGTTTTTCCTGTTTCAGAAGTATTCCTGTCAAGTATTCCTTTTAATCACAAAATTTGATAGCTTGGTACAAAATAAATTATTAATTAAAAATTAATTTGATAATCACATAAAAATTATCTTTAGATTTATCATATTTTGAAATAATTTAGAAGGCACTGGTCTACAGATTTAGATATGGGGTTACCTTGTTTATCAAACGTTATGTCGAAGCCTCAATTTAAAGATGTACCTTCATTTTTGCAACAACGAAGAGATTCAAAATGCTTTAAAAAACATCCAGCAACAAGCACTTGACCAAATTTCAGAGACACAATGTAATGGAACCAGTACGTAAAAATTAACCTGTCAAATAAGTTTTCAGACTGGTTAATAAACCATTGGACGCCACTAAAATTTTAAAATCATTATTTTGTTGTAGCAAACACTATTTTCCTAAAAAGTAAATATTACTACCTCAAAAGGCTATAACTTTTCTCTTAATTTTAACTACTGAAATATTTAATATAAATTGTATCCCTCAACGACCATATATGTATAATATGTATTTGAATCATCCTAAATAGACAAAATTATAACTTTGTCTCCCATAACTTTATGGTCGTGAAAAAGTTAAAACTTGAAAGGAAATGCTGAGAATTCTTTTGTTGGAAATGACTAGGAAAAACTTCAACAGGTATAAAATAACATAATGAAAAGTTTCACATACATAAGAATGGCTGGAAATTTGTTGGCAACTGATTTGCAAAACTGGGTATCTTTAAATATAATCCTTTGAGGTTTCCCAGGTACCCGAAAGTCTAATGATGACACTTGCTACAAACCCATAAAAACGTGTATTAATGTATTAAGATATGCAATTATATGTAAATAAATAAATTTATTAATAGATTTCAATTTCCATAATTATACTTATAATTGATGGCAAGAATTTAGATGAAATAAATATAGAAGAAAGAAAAATATTTATTGGATAAATAAAAAAAAATTAAAATAGATTGCTTAAAGCTGGCACAAGGAGCTACTTAACTAGATTGCCGGGAATTTCAAGAATAATTAAAGCAAGGTGATGGTGGAGCTGAAGGAAACGCAATTACTATGTAGATAACATTATTTTTAACCGTACAAAATTGGTAGAACTTACTATGATTTTGAGTTTAACTTTTGACCGGCATTTAGCTTATATCCTCATCAACAGACTTTTTCTCGTCTAACAAGCTTCTTTGCGACGACTCTCTCGGCCGACAACGCCAAGTTCCATGCGGATTCCAGTCGAAGGCAAAATTTGTGTCATTGTATGACGGCAGTTTTTCAATGCAGTCAGTGTTTATTTCCATCTTCAGTTGTGAGTCATAGAATATTTATTATGCAGCGTTGCGGTTTGTTCGTTATTTTCATTGACATGAGTCATGTTTCCGTAAAGAAGTATGTACTCGATGCGAATATAAAACGGCTTTGAAAACTTACAAATGCACCTTTTGTCCTCACAAGTTGAACGCTGTGAAGGATGTGATTAGTGCACGAGTTCTTTGCTCGCAAGGTTTTTTTTATTGTCACTGATGCTTGGCAAATGAAGTCGCCGTAGTCTAGACGAAAGCCACGGTTCGAATCCCCGGACAGACATCAAAAACGAAAATATAAAAATATTTCTTCAGTGACTTCCTCTCAGCAGATTTCTGGCAAAAGCTCTGAGAGTAAATAAAATTGCCATGAAAAGTTTCTCAAAAATCTGTCGTTCGGAGTCGACTTTGAACTGTAGGTCCCGCCACTTATGTATAAAATTAACACACACAACATAAGTGGTGTGAGGAGCTAGGCCTAAATCCTGACTGAAGGGTTGTAATGGCCAATTATGTATAGCTGTGTGAAATATAATAGTAGCGCTGAATTAAAGATAGTTCAGTTAAGTAAAAAAATTAATTTTTATTCAAGTTAAAAGAAGTTTGTTATTACATTTTATTACCACCAGTCTAAACTTCTGAAAAATAAAAAAACTTCAAGACAAACACTGAGATTTTCCAAAGAAAACGATGCTAAATTGTTAAAAACTCAAAATATTTGGCGTGCAAAAAAATGGTAGTAGCTGTAGAAAACGTATCTGCAAGAAAAAATGTTGTCACATTGATAACTTTTTTATCCTATTTTGTTAGATGTACCTAAATATTTAGTTGAAAAGCCCTTGTTGGCTATTACAGCAGTGCAACGCCGATTCATTGAGCCAACTGAACATCTGCACCTCTCGAGAGGAATACTTTCCCAAGCTGGAAATCAACGAAATATTAACATAGAGTTGTTCCATACTAATTGGCTGCCAGAGAATGTGTAATCTATACTCGTACCAAGCACCACGTCGATGACTATCAGGAATATGATTTTGAAAATGAATACGTCCTTATCAGACACATGTGGCAATATTAGTACGGTTAGATATTATCCTTCCGAGTAACACTATATAAGATGGACTTAATTGTCGGGGACCTAAGGCAATGACTATTCCCATGCGAAATCTTCGCTATATTTGTGATGGTCTCTGGGGGTGTTAGTGTTGTGGTTAGTGTACTTTTGAAAGACTGTTGCTAAGTGCAGGCATCAGTAATGCATTTACGATCCGGAAGTCCCGTTTGCGGTGTGTCCAGCACAAAAAACCACCTTAACGAAACAACCCTGGTAATAACAAGGCTGCAGAGATTCAAAGTGCAGAATATAGAAGTTGTAGAGAAGGACCATGTCTGCGAAATGACCTAAAAGAGAACAAGCTAAACACTAAATTACAACAGCAGAATAGCATAGTAAAATACTATAAATGTGGAAAGAGTGCTCACTACCACGAAATTCTGCGAAAAACACCTACGTGTTTGAGACACAAAGCAAATAACTGGTCAGACGTTACTATAGTATCCGCTGATCTATAGCGAAATAACAATAAGGGACAAGGGCCTCACTGTCTTCATATCAGTAATATAGATAAGAAACAGCTATCTTGCAGGAAATATCGCAGTCTATCAGTAGGCCCGATGCAGTGAGGTGCAGAAAACAATGATTAAAATAAGATTTCGTACTGCTATTGGAGAGTATTCTACTGTCCACGACGAAATAGAGCTTGAGTTAACAATAGTCAATATTAGAGTTAAACACATTGCTCCCTATATTATTGTCAAGGTTAGTATTAGGTATCGATTTATTGTAGTTCACAGTATAAATGTGAACATGACAGCAAATGACGATTTGGCATAATAATGCATACTTCTAAACCTTGGATAGATAACCAAATAGAAGCTCGAATTATGGTTGCTGTAAGATGTATTGGGGGAAACTTTGTGAACCAGCGGAAATTGAGGCTTGGTAAAAGCCCTTGTAAAAACAGTGGTGGTTGCTGAAGACAACAAGCTAGGTCGGTATACTCCAGCAGAAGCTTTGACAGCGAGAAACAGCTTCGACAGAGCAAAACTTTACCCAAGGACATATTACATACATACATAATTGGCCATTACAACCCTTCAGTCATGATTACGCCCTAGCTTCTCACACCATTTATGTTGTGTGTGTTAATTTTATACATGAAGTACGCGGACTTAAGTTTAAAGTCGACTCCGGAACTACAGATTTTTGAGAAACTTTTCATGGCAATTTTATTTACTCTCAGAGTTTTTGCCAGAAATATGCTGAGAGTAAGCCGCCGAAGAAATATTTTTTTCATATTTCGTTTTTTTGATGTCTGCCCGGGGATTCGAACCCTGGCCTTTCGTCTAATAAGCCAATACACTACCTACTAGACTACGAACACTACAAGGACATATTGAGGACATCAAGAATACTTCCAACATTGTTTTCGAAAATGATCTAAGTTTGCCTGATAAATCTGCAAATAACGGTAACCCAATCTACCCCGAAAAGCAGAAAGACCTTAACCAGTTCCACAACTTTGTATCAGTAATAAATTGTATGGTTTTACTTTACAACCTACAACAGAATAACCTCTAAAATTACGGACTATAGGGATTTATCCAAAAGGACTCAAATGCATATTAGTCCGAAGTCCTAAATGAAAGTCGTGCATTTGGAAAGTTTTGCGAATTATAGTAGTAGTAACAATGTGCATCATAGGGAAGAGCAGGCTTAAACCAAGGACCAGAAAGTAAAATAATTTATGTATACTACCAAATATATATTTATTTTCTCTTTAGAGGACAAAAGGATATTACGGTAAAAGTTAAATTCTCTTGTTTGTTTACATGAAAACTTTCTTTTTTATTTTTAACCTTAATTTTTTATTACTTTTTCATTTGTTAATTTTAAATACCCAATAAAAAAAGGAACAATGTATATAAATTATATACACTTATAAGTATGTATATTATACGGTTATATACCTATACAGAAAGAAAAACATAATATACATTTATTGTTCTCTTTAGAGCACAAGAGTATAGTATTGTAAAAGTTAGAGATTCCTTAGTTTGTTTAAGTAGTATGTAATATATTAGTAGCAAATAATTCTCATCGTTACATAATTGATCTTAAAACTCTTTCTTTTTCATTTTTAGGGAGCTGGCAACTTAAGTTTTAACGCAATTTCTTCAAAAAATCAAGCAACCATCTTAAACGTGGTGTTGGACTTATTTTCTAATTCATTAAAAACAGAAGTTAATGAAAAAGTTATTTGTCACACTCTAGAAATGTTTGGCCTTTGGACAAGGGAGTGTATAGATCTTTTAAATGGAAATTTTATTGAAATTTTTAAAAATGGTCTTTCTCTAAAAACTACTACACAGAATGTACGTCTATCATATTTACAATGGTTACTTGCGACTTTTCATAAATCGAATATAAAAAATGATACCATTCTAACTTCAATATTATTAAATATATTTGACAAAGCACTGCAAAACTCCTCACAAATGCAAATAATATCCGAAGCGGCTTGTGCAGCTTGCTTACTATTAAAGATTGATCAAGCTATACATGATAAAAGCTTAACAATTTTTTGGAATGTTGTACTCGATATGAATAAATCTTTTTTTTTTACTGAGAAATTTATTAATTCAGCTACTGCAGATACTTTGTGCTATATTGCTCAAATTGCTGAAAGTATATTGACTGAACATTATAAATCTATTAAAGGGAATGTCGATATTTTATATAAACCACTCGTCCAATCAATTACGTCATCTTCGGAGAAAGTAAGCAATTTTGTTAAGATTTTATTACCTAAATTAATTAATTCGGACAACGGCGTGGAGTATGCTAAAATAATTATAAATGAACTTGAGCGTAAATTAAAAGCTTTAGACAATTGTGACGAAGACTGTCATGTGCGATCTTCTTCTGTCATCGATGCCATTCGATTGCTCTGTAGTTTCAATGATATTACAAAATCAAATGCAGAGGATGTGGCTTTACAATTACTACCGGTATGCCACTATAATTTGCTAATTACTGCGGAGCCCCTCCTATGGCAAAACATATTAAAGAAGCAGCTTAATTTGGAACCGAAGCAATTGATATCCTTGCATTTAGAAAAAATAAAAGAAGTTGTAATAAATAATTTTGACTCAAGCACAGCGAATGAAAACGTTATAGAAACTTTATCAAATCTATGTTCAGAAGAATTCATACCAGTTATGTTTTCCAAGGTTATAGCAGATCTCAAAGATTCTGCTTTAACTAATATAACTAACGACGAATATTTCATTTTTTTGACTCCTGAAGGAGAACTATATGATAAGAGTGTTATACCTAACCGTGAAGAGATATACACAACTGCGGGATTAAAAAGAGAAAATAAGGTATATAGCTATAAAGAACAAATTGAAGAACTTCAATTGCGCCGAGAAATTGAAGAAAAAAAACTTAAAGAAGGAAAATTAAAGCCCCTCCAACTATCTATTAAACAGAAGGAAGCAATAAAATGTCAAACTGAAAAAGAGCAAACAATTAGAATACGCCTTAAAACATTGAAGACAAATTTAATCTGTTTAGTTAAAATAATAGAAGCTTGTTGTCGTGGAAATGCGAAATATTGTTCTCTACATTTTCCTGATTTGTTAAGTTCTATTCTTGATGCAATGAAGTCTCCGTTAGCCGCTCAACTGTTATCAGAACTTTATTTTAAGTTACGCGAAATTTGGTTTGAAGATTCAGTTCTAGGATTTAAATTGGCGACTACAACAATTCGATTGCAATCACCACGATGTGATATTAAAAGTGATTGGATTAAAAATGAAATAAACGATGCTATTGCAGACACCATTCAGTGTCTTTCCGAATATACTCTTATACAAAAAATAGCTCTGACTAGTCCAGCTTTTACCTACGCCTTTCAGTTTTTGAAAAAATCTTTATTGTCAAAATATGCTAATGAAAAATTGATAATAACAAGTTTAAAAATCATCGAATTTCAAGCACAGGTCAGGGGCAATACTCCAGAAGGTGAGCTATGGGATTTTAAACATCCAAAATATTTGCCGATAACGGAAATGTTTAAACTTTTAATTCAGCTGATAAATGTTCATTCTGGTAGTATACAAACTCAGTCTGTCGCAGCACTATTGGAATTAGCAAAATGTAGTTCTGGGGAAAAGTATTGTTCCTTGGCGTCATATTGCGATATAAACATATTTCTGAATGCTCTAGAGAGTAGTCAAGACACTATTCGCGATGTTGCGTTACGAGTTTTAATAATTTTATCAAATAGGGTATGCGTTGAAAGTAAACACAATCCACATTTTTGTAATACAATTACGAAGCGACTTTGGGTAGCTCAGTTTGACATTTCGAATGGCAATCGTAACATTGCCGAGGAACTCTGGAAAATAGTTAAATTAGATTATCCTGTAGTTGAGGAGTTGCTGTCTGACGTAATTCATTCTGAAATTTGTATACAAATGGCAGCTGCATCGTCGTTAGTGCCATTGCTTACGGTTGACCCTCCAGTTGCGAAACGCATTTTAAAAAAACTTCTGACTATTTATAGCGAAAAACTTACTATGATACCACCAAAATTGGACGAGTTCGATCGCGAAATAGAACCAGCTATTGATCAGTGGAAACCACGTAGAGGAATAGCAATAGCAATATCACGCATTTCACAATTTTTTTCTATAGACGACGTAAATCATGTAATGCAATTTATGGTCTCTGCTGGTTTGGGAGATCGTGAAGAAATTGTTCATAAGGAGATGTTAGCTTCAGCTCTGACTATTGTTGATTTACATGGCAAAGACACTATCATAACTTTATTACCAGTTTTTGAAGATTTCTTAGATAAAGCACCGAAATCTCAATCTTATGATAATATTAGGCAAGCTGTCGTTATTTTGATGGGATCGTTAGCACGCCATCTTGAGAAAGATGATAAACGAATAGAACCCATAGTGAAAAGGTTATTAGCTGCTCTTTCTACACCTTCGCAACAAGTTCAAGAATCAGTAGCAAATTGTTTGCCACATTTAATGCCTTCAGTAAAGGAAGAAGCTCCCGCAATGATAAAGCGTCTACTACAGTTGCTAGTGAAATCTGAAAAATATGGTGAACGTAGAGGTGCTGCTTATGGTATTGCTGGTATTGTAAAAGGCCTTGGTATTTTGTCTTTAAAGCAGTTTGATATTATGTCTAAGCTTACAATGTTTATTCAAGAGAAAAAAAATTATAAATCAAGGGAAGGAGCCCTGTTCGCATTTGAAATTCTTTGCACTACTCTTGGTCGACTATTCGAACCGTATATTGTCCATGTGCTTCCACACTTATTACAATGTTTTGGTGATTCTTCTCAATACGTTCGTCAGGCAGCAGATGATACCGCTAAAGTAGTAATGGGGAAGCTATCTGCTCATGGAGTTAAATTAGTACTGCCGTCTTTGCTTGAGGCTCTAGACGAAGATTCATGGCGCACGAAAACAGCCTCTGTCGAACTTTTGGGAGCAATGGCATATTGTGCTCCGAAGCAGTTATCATCATGTTTACCTTCAATAGTTCCGAAACTAATAGAAGTTTTGGGTGACTCACACACGAAAGTACAAGAGGCAGGTGCCGATGCACTTAAAGTTATTGGGTCTGTTATCAAAAATCCTGAAATTCAAGCAATTGTTCCAATATTATTAAGAGCTTTAGAAGATCCTTCTAAGAATACTTCAACTTGCCTACAAAGTCTGCTACAAACAAAATTTGTACATTTTATTGATGCTCCTTCTTTGGCTTTAATAATGCCAGTTGTACAGAGAGCATTTATGGATCGTTCTACTGAAACACGAAAAATGGCGGCTCAAATTATAGGAAATATGTATTCATTAACCGATCAAAAAGATCTTACACCATACCTTCCAAATATAATTCCAGGGCTTAAAATGTCACTTTTAGATCCTGTTCCTGAAGTAAGAGCTGTATCTGCACGTGCCTTAGGAGCCATGGTAAGAGGAATGGGAGAATCTTCCTTTGAAGACTTACTTCCTTGGCTTATGCAAACTCTTACATCAGAGTCAAGTAGTGTGGATAGAAGTGGCGCAGCCCAAGGTTTGTCGGAAGTAGTTGGCGGTCTTGGAATTGAGAAATTACATAAATTAATGCCTGAAATAATATCTACAGCTGAAAGAAATGACATAGCACCTCATGTTAAGGATGGATATATTATGATGTTTATATACATGCCAAGTGCTTTTCCACAGGATTTTACGCCTTACATTGGACAAATTATTAATCCGATTTTAAAAGCACTTGCGGATGAAAACGAATATGTTCGTGATACTGCTCTAAAAGCAGGACAACGTATTGTTAATTTATATGCAGAGACTGCAGTTACATTACTATTACCTGAATTAGAAAAAGGATTATTTGATGACAATTGGCGCATCCGTTTCAGCTCTGTTCAGTTATTAGGAGATTTATTGTATCGCATATCTGGGGTATCTGGAAAAATGACAACGGAAACTGCCAGTGAAGATGATAATTTTGGTACTGAGCAGTCACATGCAGCTATTATCAGATTTTTGGGCACTGATAGACGAAACAGAGTTCTATCAGGGTTATACATGGGACGAAGCGACGTATCCCTTATGGTTCGTCAAGCTGCTCTACATGTATGGAAGGTAGTCGTTACAAATACTCCTCGAACATTAAGAGAAATTCTGCCAACACTTTTTAGTTTGTTGTTAGGATGCTTGGCCAGTACAAGTTATGACAAACGCCAAGTTGCAGCTAGAACTCTAGGCGATTTAGTTCGAAAACTTGGTGAAAGAGTTTTACCAGAAATTATACCGATTTTGGAACGTGGTCTAAATTCTGATCAAGCTGATCAACGCCAAGGTGTTTGTATAGGACTTTCTGAAATAATGACATCTACATCTAAAGAAATGGTTTTATCATTTGTTAACAGCCTAGTTCCCACAGTAAGAAAAGCTTTATCTGATCCGCTTCCAGAAGTTAGAGTAGCGGCTGCAAAGACATTTGAATCTCTTCACTCTACTGTAGGATCAAGAGCTTTGGACGATATATTACCATCTATGCTGCAGGGACTATCTGATCCAAATCCTGAAGTTGCTGAAAACACTCTAGATGGGTTACGCCAAGTAATGACAATAAAACCAAAAGTCGTTTTGCCTTATTTAGTTCCTCAGTTGACTGGACCTCCTGTAAACACGAAGGCACTTTCAATTTTAGTTTCTGTAGCTGGAGATGCCCTTACAAAGTATTTACCGAAAATACTTTTTGCCTTTCTTCAAGCTTTGTCAGATGCACAAGGAACTGTTAGTGAAACACAGGAACTA
Organism: Sarcophaga bullata; assembly: GCA_005959815.1. Classification (NCBI taxonomy): domain Eukaryota; kingdom Metazoa; phylum Arthropoda; class Insecta; order Diptera; family Sarcophagidae; genus Sarcophaga; species Sarcophaga bullata. The sequence goes on along the minus strand of QOCX01001239.1, from coordinate 8,531 downwards.
GAATATTGTCAGGCTGTAATTTTATCAGTTTCGGATGATGTTGGTATTCGAACGATTATGGATATATTAATGTCTTCCGCAAAATCGGATAATATATCTACTCGAAAATCTTCAGCAAGCTTGCTAGCAGCATTTTGCATGCATACACATGGCGATTTCACACAATATGTACCTCAATTGCTGCGATGTCTCTTGCTTTTAATGGCAGAAACTGATAGAGACATATTACAAAGATCTTGGGACGCGTTAAATGCTGTTGTTAAAGGATTGGATTCAGCTCAACAAATAGCGCATGTTTCGGATGTAAGACAAGCTGTCCGTTTTGCTGTTAGTGATTCTAAACAATTAGAATTACCAGGCTTTTGCCTTCCAAAGGGAATATCTCCATTACTACCTGTATTTCGGGAAGCTATTTTAAATGGCCTTCCTGAAGAAAAAGAAAATGCAGCAAAAGGGCTGGGAGAAATAATTTCTATAACAAGTGCACAATCATTGCAACCCTCTGTTGTTCATATAACAGGTCCTTTAATTAGAATTTTAGGAGATAGATTTAATGCTGGTGTGAAAGCCGCAGTTTTAGAAACTCTTGCAATACTGTTGCACAAAGTTGGTGTCATATTAAAGCAATTTCTTCCTCAACTCCAAACAACTTTTTTGAAAGCTTTGCATGATCAAAATAGATTAGTACGCATGAAAGCAGGGTATGCCTTATCTGAATTGGTAATAATACATACCCGTGCTGATCCTATTTTTAATGAAATACATAGCAGCATAAAATCTGGAGACGACTCTTCTATTCGAGAGACAATGCTTCAAGCTCTACGAAATGTTATAACACCAGCTGGAGAGAAAATGTCAGAAAATTTAAAAAAACAAATTTGCGTTACATTAATTAACTTGCTTGCTCATCAAGAGGATATAACTCGAAGTTCTGCCGGGGGATGCTTAGGAGCTTTGTTGAAATATTTACCATTGGAACATGTTGATGATATTCTTCGAAATCATATTTTGGTTGAAGACCATGATGACTCTCAAATAAAACACGGTCGCACAGTTGTTTTATTTGTAGCTCTCAAGGAAAGTGCCGATATAATTTTAAAAATTGAATACGAAGAAATAATATTAAAATCGGTTGTTTCATATATTTCATCAGAAAAAATTCCAATAGTTAGTAATGGACTACGTGCTGCAACATATTTAATTGAATATTCGATGGCAAAAGAAAAATCTATATCACCTCAAGTAGTTAATGCATTCGTACGTGCTATGAATCATAACAGCAATGAAGTTAAACAGTTAGTGGCTAAAAGTTGTAACCATATAGCTAAAACTCTGACCGCTAAACAAATTTGTCCAGAATTAATAAAATACCTAATACCAATGCTAGTAAATGGAACTAAAGAAAAAAATGGTTACGTAAAATCTAACTCAGAAATTGCATTAATATCTATATTACGGCTAAGAGAAGACGAGCAGATTTTTCACGATGTTTGTAAAGTTTTGGATGTCGGTGCCAGGGATTCATTGTGCGAAGTTGTTAGTAAAGTTTTACGAAAAGCTGCCATTCAGCCAGCAGGAAAGGATGAGGAATTAGACGAAACGCTTTTAATTTAATAATTACATTTTATTGAATATGTTTCAAGTAAATATAATGAAAAATAAATAGTAAATGTATAATTTGATCAATTGTTTAAAATAGTATTTACATTAATAAACAGATATATACATATATATTTTTATGAGCAAAAGGTAAGTAGAATGTAATTTTTGAAAATATGATTATATACAATATATTTTATTGTTAAGAGCGTTACTCGTAAAAGAAAAAAATACTGGTAACTACTTTCGCAAACATAATATGAGCATTTGGAGATTTTTCTACTGAAGAACTCGAAGTTTTTTGGTTTTCCAAAAGATAAAACAACAGTGAAAAAAGGTTTTTTTTCTCAAATTTATCACTTCATCAGGTTTGTTATTAACATTAAAACTTTTAATCAGATATTATAATTTGCAGTTTTCATAATGGATATTAAGAAAACATGCGTTTTTTCCGTTGCAACGCACCGCAAAGAAGCAGAGAAGTTATATCGATTTATAACAAAATATATCGATGTTTTCTATGGATCGATTTATGTTTGTATCAAAATGAAACTGAAATGGACTTGTTATCCCTATAAAGTCTCCCTCATGTGTGATATCATTAGCCAGCTGAAAATGATATTTTGTGTATGTAATAAATTAATTTTTTTTATTAAGTTTACATTTATAATAGCAATAACATAAGTAATATATTAATTTTTTACTGTAGAGTTAACAGATTTAAGCTTAACTTTAACTTAAGCTTTAAAGAAAAAACTTTAAAAAAAATTTCAGTCTCTTGATTGTTAGATGACACAAGATCTGAATTCGTAATTATATTGTTACCGCCGTCAACAATATCTAATTTAATTTTGTTGCCTAGTGTATTTTTAAATTCTAGAATTTTTTCCTATTTATATGTTAACCATGTTCATTATGTATCTCCAAATTCTAGAATTTTCTTCTATGTGTTAACAAGTATGTCATGTTCATTATGTATCTTCTATTTTCTTTTATTATTTTATATATACATGCATACAGTTATCTTATGTTTATTTGAACTGCATGAATTTGAGTTTTTAGTTTTTCAATTGTGTCAGAAACTATGAACGGAGAAAAATATTGAATTTTAAAGCCTCGCTTGCCATTTCTGAAATAATAAATTAAATTAATATTATATTTTAAAATAATAAAACGCGTGTTTTATTTGGCGAATTCTTTGAGTGCTATTAAAAATTATTTTCTTTCGACTTTATCGTTGCTCCAAGCAACATATGAAACAGTAAATGAAAGTGCATAACAATTATTTTTTAATGCTAGGTTAGCCTAGGTTAGGTTAGAGGACGTGTATTTGTCAGAAGAGATAAGTACAGTATCCGGAGGTCAAGTTGACCCATTATACAGAAACATCCTTAAGGTGAGGGGATAGAAAAAGGAGAGGAAGTAGGGAAGGCAGAATAGGAAGCGGAGGAATTACACAGCCCAACAAACAAACGCACAAGGCAGAGCGCGAATACACTAATGAAGTCCTAGCACTTCTCAGCCAGTCTAACCTAATAATGAATCTATAGCACATAAATATGAATCTCGACACAGAATTCAAACCCTCAAAGAAGCTTGCCAAGGGTTTTCAACCTCAACTTACAAAGGGCTGGACAGTTACAGAGGAGGTGTTCGATAGTCTCCAACTCCTCATCGCAACATAAATTGCAATTGTCCGGCTGGAATCTATCTCGCAATGCCCCGTAATAAATCCAATAACCAACCTTAAGCTGGCTTCATCCAAGCCCAGTAGCTAACCTGTTCTAACACTGTTTATAGAAGGCCATATATAGCTAGAAACATAACCCGATCCATTCTCCCAACGGCTCTGCTCTTCCCCTGGCCCATCCATTGAAGAGGCCGAAGAGGTAGCAAATTGCGGGATTAGGATCAACTAATAAATCGCCCTCAACAAGCGAACCTAACCTAGCGAGCGCATCCGTCGTCTCATTAGCATAGACGCATAGACGGATACAGTCTGGTCCAAAAGTCCTTAATGATTCCTTGCACTCGCGAACGAGTCGTGATTTGCACCAGATCGGCGCAATGGCTCTTAGGGCAGCCTGACTGTCAACGAAGATCGTGTAATATTCCGAATCCGAAGAGGGCCAACCAGAAATGGCCTCAATAGCCTTCACGATTGCGAAAATTTAGCCTAAAGCACGCTACAGTCATCCTTTAACCTGAAGTGAACTTCAAGACCGAATTCCCTACAGAAATCCCCAGCACCTGTTCTTCCACTTAACTTAGACCCATCCGTGAAGATGGGTATATCATTCTGACCCTGGATTATCCCACCATTCCACTGTGCCCTATCCGGTATAAGTATCCATAAACCAGGCAGGAACAAAGCCTCAGGTGCAATTTGGTCGGTGGCTTTTCCAAACTTCTGTACCTCCCGTCAGGAAAGACGACATTAAAAACTCGAGTGACTCGAGTGCTGTTTCCAGCAGCCCGATTCCCTCAGATGTATGGCACTTCGGGCTGCACACTGCTTGACATACAAATCAAGCGGAGTGAGGCAGAGCATAGTGTCAAGAGCAGCCTGAGGGCAACTCCTCCTCGCTCCAATAATGCTCAAGGAGGCAATCCTCTGGACCTTATCGAAGACTTTTTGTTAGAAACTTATCCAAAGCATTCCACCAGACAGCTCAGCCATAAGTAATAACCGGTAAAACAATCGCCATGTATATTCAGCGAATGGCCCTAGGCGGAAGACCTGTGGAGTTCCTACACTGATTGACAGCATTCAGGCCTTTCGTCATTCTTTCCTCGTTTCTTTTCCAGTTTAACTTGCTGTCTAGAATAACTCCTAAGTGCTTGACCTCAGAAGAAAACGTAAGCTCCCTACCACTTAACCTCGGTAACCTGAAGGTTTCAATTTTGTACTTAGGCGAGATTAAAACGGGGTACGTCTTATTGGAATTTATACTCAGACCACACTTCGCAGCCCATGAGGATAAAGTTCCAAGCGCAGCCTCCATCAGTTAACCCAGCGTCGAAAAAAATTTGCCACCCACCAGAATAACCACATCATCGGCGTACGCCACAACCTTAAAGCCCCTGTTTTCCAGACGCCTTAAATCGACATTAGCCACCAGGAGCCACAAGAGAGGGTATAGTACCCCCTGTATGGTGGCCCTGTTTGCACGCCTAACAACAGAACATCCACCCAGATTCGAACAGATTAGTCTATTACCCTACATGTGAGTGGTAAACCTTACCAGAAAGTCTGTGGCATGTACATCCCTAAGCCAATTCTCAGTTGCAGAAGTGGTAACATTGTTAAAAGCCCCCTCATTATCCAAGAAGGCCGACAGTGTATACTCACTCCTAGCCAAATTCGCCTCAACAAAACCTGTCACATCATGAAGAGCGCTCTCCACCGATTTACCCTTAATGTAAGCATGTTGCGACCTACACAAAAGAGACCGGTTTATGTTCGACCCCAAATATAGATCTATGAGTCTCTCCAAAGCTTTCAAAAAAGGATTATATATTACACCACCGGAGACAGTCTCTATACACATCCAGCAGATATACATGTAATTTATTACCAGCATGCTGAAGCAGATCCGGAAAGATACCATCCGGACCAGGCGACATAAAAGGTTCAAAGCTACCCATTTTATCCTGTCCCTGGTAATGATCTCTTCGGGCATTATACCAAGATTACATCTACACCCAATGGATAGCTATCTGGATCCACACAATTGGAAAATGAGTGTTCAATAGAACCTTTAGGGTTTCTTTTCTCGAAGCTGTCCACGTGCCGTCGTTCTTTAGCCTACGATTTTTGTGATCAGAGAAAGAACACTCATCTTAAATCCTCCAGTCCTAAATCATAGATATATCCATGTTAGACAGCGTAATATCAATTACAGCTTCCCTAACACGATTTCTAAAAGTCGGCGTATTACCAGCATTACAAATGTTGAGCCTATTAAGAATAATAAAATTCAGAATCGACTCACCCCTAGTGTTAATGTCGCGCTGCCCCATTGGGTGTGATGAACATTGGCATCACAACCCAAGACAAGATGACATCTTTTCCTTTTTGCATGCTCCACCAGTAGTCCAATTAGGTCATCAGGAGAAGATGCAACCTCGTACGGCATATACACAGATGGCAGCATCAGCTCGATCCCAAGATCATCTCTGTACGCCACAATTATCAACTGTAGCAAAGGAGGCTAACCTTCTGTCATGCATCACATCCCCAACAGGTTAGAGATAGCTACATTTATGCTTCCACATCGCGTCAAGATTGTTACCCAGGTGGGTGAAAAATGATCTCTTACTATCTTTTGATTTAATTTTCGATAGTCGCAACACAACCGCTTTCTACCATCCTTCTCTGCAGCTAAAACTAAAATACTAGACTGTATAATTTTCGTCTTTAGCCATTCCTTTACCTTACTGTCGACGATTACCTGACACACACACAGACGTTGGAATATTGGTATGTCGTCCTTCAAAACAATTTTTACTTTGACGGGGCTGAAAAAATTTTCTGTTGGCCTATAGTTGTCCACCATTTTAAGCATATTCTCACTTATGTTCTTACTCGAATGGCCCAATTCGATGTGTCTCTCTGACTTACACTCCTCAGTATTCAAAGATATGCTACTGAATTCTTCTAATCTAAGTTTCTATCTATTGGTTTTCTAAAAATTGCATCACCTTTTCTCAAGATCCCCTCTGCTTTTCTCAATACACTATGCCCAATCATAACCATGTGCAGAATATCGCGCTCACCAACAACATAGAACATAGTTCCAAATTCTAAACTACGAATAACCGATGCCGCTCAATTTCACTTCTTCGGAAATTAGTCTTACTTCACCAGTAATGAATAAACATCAAACATTTGTCGCAGCCAGCATCGATCAGGACCGATAAAGATTTTCCCTGTATTAAAATATCCCTGAAGACTAGGCCAGGATTGTTTTTCACCATATTCGCCTAATCGCTTTCAAATTTGACGTATCTCCTTCCTGGATTTTAAAATTTGCTTTCAAATGACCGATGTCCAAACTGTTAAAATTTAAAACATTTTATCTGCTTCTCGGGACACTCTTTCGTCATATGATATTTACCGCCTCATTTGTAGCATTTTCTTTCATATTTATCGATTTTATCTACCTTCTTCTCCATAGTCACAGACCCCTTTCCCTTATTTTACGAACGAGTTTTGAGTCTAACTTTCTCATAAATTTTTTCTCTTGGTATAGCATAGCCTTATTAAATCTTGACGCAGTTATTCCATCTATAAAGTATACAATAATACTGTTCTAGTCCAGATTGATTTGCTTGGCAATTTCCATTATGCAATATAAATACTCGTGATTGATTTCTATTTAACCGACGGTTACGCGATTGGCGAATGATTTCGATTCATCTAGCACCAATTTTCTTAAGTCAGATCAACTATTGACTCCATTTTGACTTAGCAATAAATTTCGCTGTGCCCGCTAATTACGTTTTGCAAACACCTACTTTTGCAACGGCGTCCAACTAAGATGTCAGGTGATTTAGCACCACCTTAGAAAACCGATAAACAATTTTCGACATCCTTTAACGTATAAATGCTCTTCTGCAAAATATAATCTGTACCATCTGTACGATCTTCAACCATATCTGACTCTTACCTATCCAAAGTATCTAACTCGATGTGAATTAACAAACGTTTCTGTAACTGAACTTTAAGTCCCTGTGAATCTAGATTAAGCTCCCCTAATTTCATAATTGTAGCCATATCCATCTCGACAATCGCAGACAGAAAGAATTGTTTGCACAAAAATGTAAAAATGATAATAGGTTAGGTTTGATCGAAGTGGTCTCCTCTTCTACAGCAGATCCACACTCACGGCAGTAGTCGTTAGATGTGCGACTCCCATCTTTCTGCGTGTCTTCCCATAAAATAATAACCTGTAAGCAAGGCCACTTTGATCGAGATGACACTACATTCAAGTCCGAGTAATCAGTTGGTGCGCCTTCTATCCATCGAGGGATAAGTGAGTCTGCCAGTGGCGCAAGACTCTTCATTGACCTAGGATAAGTTGGCGTCCCGAATGAATTTCCGCTCAATTGTAAATAGATAGTACGAAATTCAGTTTGTCAAACAGCGTCTGCGGAAGTATTCCCGATACAGCATTGGCAATATCGGCAGATTAAGCTATAGCGTTATTACCAGAGGATTCGAGAATTTTAAAGAGCGAATTAAATGCGAGGTTCCAGAGAAGTTGTGATAGAACACCGCCTTGCGCTGTACCCCTACAAAGAATTCTTTGACAATACGTAGTTCCCACTGCGGAGGCTACTACGCTCGACTTGAGGAGAAACTCAACAAACCTAACCAGATCCTGTCCCAGGTTGAGGGAATTAAGAGCCCTCACTACAGTGTCCGGATTGACGTTATTGAATGCAACTTCAATGTCAAGGAAAATGGTCAGGGTGTATCCTTTAACGTGCAGGGATTTTCCAACTGTGAGATAAGGGAGCGCAGAGCCGTTTTCACTGATTTGTCCCTCATGAAGGCGTGTTGGGATGCAGCTAGGAGTGATAAGATATGAACGTCAAGGACTCTTTCCAGTGTCTTCAAAATAAAGGAACAAAAACTGATTGGCCTATAATCCTGGCTGATCAACACTTCCCTTCTATTTGATGTAAGGAAGGTTCGTAACACCGATTAGCATATAATTAGCTTTTATCAATAATAAAATCAAAAAGCATTCACCACTTTCCAGACACATTCTTAACGCACAAATTTAAACACCTGGGAGTATATCAGGTACCAGGCAAGGAATTATTATTGTTTACACGAAGCAGCATACTGAAGTTCCCATTTATATCCCAATTTAGGGACACCCTATAAAGTCGGAAGGGAGAACCTATATAATAATAATAAT
>QOCX01001238.1:29322-41148 GCA_005959815.1 Sarcophaga bullata | reverse complement strand
ACGACCTAATGGTTCATACGACATATCGTTGGTCATGTGTCCAATAGGTGAAGAACAATTCATTTCTACAACTACAGCAGAAGTCATTGACCATGTGACGTAGACCAATACGCCTCTCAAGGATGCCAAAAATTCAATGTTCTTGTCACAGTCCATTTTACAATAATTCCTCTGCCTGCAGAACCACAGGTTAACCAAAGAGTGTTGTCCTTTCACCAATAATGTGAAATTTAATTCTGGAAGGTCCCTTCAGTTTTGATAGCAAAAGGCAAATTAGAAAAGATTCTTTCTGGTATCAATTAAAGTGATCTTGAGATTGTCAATGAAATTGATGGTGGATCCGAGTACGACCTCAACAACTTCCAGAATGGAAAATTATTCGTAAGGTAATATTGCTGAAACTGGAGGTAAAATGCCTGGATAGAAATTTGACATTAAAAGCTCATATAGAGAGTATTTCAAGAATGGTCTGGCATGATTACCAATATGGTTAGTTCAGTAGTGACCTATGCGGCCATTGTTTGGGTAGGCAGAACAAATCCGAAAATACAACCGCGGCAATGTAAACCTGTGACATGGCTGACATGGCTACACAGAAGGTTTCATATACGTTCCATCAAAAAAGCATCAGACCCTTGGGAACTATAATTCTCCTAATCATAGGTGAGTCAAGTCTAACATGCGATCCATCAGTTCCTGATAAATTTATTGGATGTTAGGTCTCTATTTAACTGTCCCCTGGACAAAACCAAAAGCGAATCTTGGTAATAAATGTAAGTGGAGTAACCTAAAGCCTACATACTGTTTTTAAATACCATTGTGAGCCACGTGGTTGGATCGACAACTAATGGGGAAAGGAGTAGGAATTTTTAATTTCCGAGAGTACGTAACAAGTACTAGACAAGAAGTGAGTCTTACAGACACCGAACAATATTCTGTAGTTTGCCGGGGCAACCAGATTGAATGAGACAGTGATGGGACAACGACAATTAATGATGATAAACAAAGTGGCACTAAAAGTATTCCTTTCGGGCAACATACTCTCCATATAATCTTCTGGCTTACATGCCAATACAAAGCGGTCTCCCTTTTGAGGCCATCTTAAATCATAATTTTTTTTTCTAGAAGAAAATCTCAGCACTTACCCCAAGATTTTATCATTTACAGCATTTTCCACAAGTAAGCATTATAAAACCACTCTTTGTACATGCACAACAACATTTTTTAATATTTTACTTTAAAATTCAATAGATTTTCATCAAAAAAAAAAAAAAAGAAAAACTTTTTCACTAATTAAACACTCTCTCTGCAAACGAAACTAAACGTTGCTTGGGCGGCAAAACGCCCAAGAAAATGCAACTCTGCTATGTATTAATACAATGCATTCTTGGCTATGTTTTACAGATAAGAGAGAAGAGTAAATAAACCAATAACAACAAGTATTAGAGAGTGCATTGCAAAAACAAAACAAACAACAACAAAAAAAAATAATATTGATTTAAAATACCAAAACCAACAATAACAATAATAATATTCAAATAGAACAAGCATATATGCATACATTGTATGCATAAATGCATGAGAGTAGATATATGTGTGTGCATGCAAACAAAACAAACAAGAACAACAACAACAACAAAAGCATATAGAAAAATGCATTGCAATGCAATAGAAATAAAATGTTTACCTTGAGAATTTTCAAACGAATTTCTGAAAACAATGGCATGACAAAGTAAAAACTACAAAATGGAAACACAAACAAGTAAGCAAGCAAACAATAACAAAATATTGACCATAAAATTAAGAACAAAACGGTAAATTTACTAATTCTCCCAAAAATGAAAGAAAAAAACTAAACATGTACTTGCTCTCATACTAATACCATAACAAATGCTTGAAATGCATTTATTAAGCCTGTATAGTAACAACAACAAAAGAAAAAAGAAACAGTTTTTCTATACAAAAAACTGAAGAAAAAAAACTAATCGAGTGCATTAGTTTAGCTATTGTTGTTTTTGGTTGGATTTGTTTTTTCTGTTTTATTATTTTTTTGCATAAAATGCATTGCACGCGCACTAACTCATATGCAAACAACGAAATAAAAATACCAACAAAACACATAATAATTACCACACATACTTCTCTTAGTAGAAAAAATGCAATAATAATGAAAACAACAACAACTGTAACTAATGTTAGTGTTTTACACTGACATTTAAACAAGGGAGATGAACTATTTTTTTTTTTAAAGAAAATTCAGTTTTTTTTAACTCGCAGACAAAAGAGAACTTTAAAGTTGAAAAACAATTTCAAAGAGCGTAACAGAAATACTCTTAAATAAGTACAAGCGGAAAAGAGCATATTAATTGCAACTTTTATTTGTAGAGAAAATATTTTTCTCTCTCTCTTTCTTACTACACTCTCTTATTAGAAGAGTTTTCAAAAACCTTATTTCGTTTTTGGACTTCTGTTTTATATTTTCATTGTGAATTTATACAATTTCTTTATGTTGTTGTTGTTGCTGTTTGCTTTCTGTTATGTGTTTTGATTTTCTTGCTGCTGCTGCCGCTCTTGATGGGCTTCGAATTTTTTTTTATGTGTGCGCCGTTGAAGTCATTGCGAAGCTCTTGTAGTTGTAGAAAACTTTTTCTCCTACAGTTTAAGCAACGTCGTGCAACGCTTGAAAGTCACGAAAGTTTTTGTGCGGCTAAACGTGCTTTTTTTTTGTGTTTGCCCTTTTAAAACATTGTTGTTATTATTGTTCTGTGTGCTGCTTCTTATTTATTCATCATAAAAACTACAGCCAGCCAGCCAGCAAGCAAGCAACTATACTTTGTATAGGAGAAGTATGTAAATGAGTGAGTAAAAACGAGTGTTTATTTTTATAATTTTATAAAGGGAATTAATTGTTGTTTGTTTTTCACTATTAATAATAATTTTAAAATAATTTATTTTCTTATGTTTAATTCATAAATTTTATATTTATTTGGTAAAAAAAGAAAATATCATCAGAAATATATAAACCCTTAACTTTTAAGGTCTGAATTTTCTTTTGTTTTTTTTTAAGAACACAGTTATTTTGCTTTATGCTTTAAGCTTTTCTTTTTTTTACCTTTTTGTACGCGATATTAAGCTTTATTAATTGAAAATAACTTTCTTTTTTTCTACTCTGCTGTTGCTACTCCCTTCTCTTTTACGGTGTTTTAATAACAGTGTTGCCAAAACCGTTTAGAATACAAAAAACGTTACAAGTACAATAAAAGCGTTTTTATAATTAAAAAGTCTATCAAGAGCTGTGTAAATTTTTTCAATAATAAAAAAAGATACGTGGCATGTGACAAAGTTAAAAAATGTTCCTGGAATTTGCCATTTCACCGTTAATGGACTAACAAACAAAGAACGTTTGTAAAACCTTTCTTACTTAGTTTTCTAACGCTTTAGTCAGGCTTAAAACCTAGCATATCACATCATCCATGTTTTGTGTGCTATTTTCATTTTATTTTTTTAACGTCAGATTTTTAATAAATTCTCAATAACAAATTTATTTACTCCCAGAGTTTTTTCAGCAGCCTCTCAGAACAGTGACGCATCAGTAATTCATAACGATGGACATGTACCACATAAATGAAGAAGAATTTGTTTCCTCTCTGTAGCTGTTACAGCAATAGTTGGCCAATATCCACGAGTCTGGCATGAGTATCCAGAATATAGTAATGACTGATAGACTGATAGGCCCTTTATCTAGTCTGGATCAGGCTTGTTGCACCAGCTTCCCTGTATTCAAAGTTGTTCTCCTGGCGTTGTTAGGTTTTTGGTGGTGATTTCAAAGTAGACAACTCACTTGAAAGTTCGTAGCTTGTGTTCGTATCTGGTTAATTCATTAGACTTTAAAGTTTCTTGGAATACCAGTATGTCCCGGTATCATTTAAATTTCCCTAATAGACTCATGACAGTTGTGTGGGGTGCAACTGAGGTTATTATGTTAGAACTCAGAGGCTAGATACCTTCCTGATAATTATATAGTAGGTCAATATACTTCCCAAGAATATATTTCCACTTAATAGTCATCACCACGTCTCATATGGTCGTCACTTCTGCATGGATAACACCACAATGATCATGAAGCCTTATCCGTCGACGCAGAAAAAATGACAGCTTCCGCAGCTTCATCTAGTTTCGAAATATTCGTTATAATTTGATATTTTTGCATGAAAAGTGTTATTCACCTAAATTCATCCCGTTAATGCCCGAAATATATGAAAAAGTAGACGAAAAGAACTTCAAATATATCGACTATTGGAACCAAAGCAAACATCACACCTTGATGTGTGTTTTATTTCACTTGTAAAATCGAAAAATTGATATCAGCAGCCTGTCACGCAATCTTTTTCATCGGCAGAAAAGCCACATGCGAAGGTAATATTTCGAAATTTTTTCCCAAGAAAATTGGAACCTAAAATATTACCTTTCAAACAAGCTATTGTGCTACCACAAATATTACCCACTGAAAAGCAAATAATAACGCCATTTTCCCAATGCAAAAAATTGCTAAATTGCCAGCACCTTTTTCGCATACCAAACACAATGCATTGGTAGCCCTCTCTCACTCTTTTACTTACCGTATATTTTCTTTACTTGGTGGGGGACTATCTTATTTATTTATGTTTTTTTTTTTTCATTTTCTCTATTTCTCTTTTCATTAACTTGGCATGCATGTGCATACACTGGCAAATAAAATGAAATGCATTAAAAACTTTTGTTTGTTGTGCCTCTGCCTCATAAAATTTCAACATGGGAGTGAATTTTCTTTTTTTTTTTAACAATTTTTTTTCTTTTTCTTCGAGTACGAATACGATGTATAGAATATGTATGTGCATACATGTGTTTGTAACTATGTGTGTGTTTTGTTTTTCTAAAAATTGAGGTCATTTTAAAATGAATTTTTTTTTTTAATATTTTTCCATTCGCTTGCTTTGCCAGTCAAGTTTGTGCCTGCTTGCCAGCCTGTATGCATAGGCATACATATATATGTATGTATGTATGTAGTGTATGCAGTTGTATTTCTTTGCTGTTTCGTTCCTGAGAAATTGTATTTTATAGTACTGGTTGTTGTTGTTTTTGTTGTTGCTATTGTAATTCGTGTAGAGTTTATTACATAAGCTTTTTTTTCCACATACGATTTTCAGTGGTGCTGTTGCTGTTGTTTCCTAATGTTTACATCAACATACTCCCCACTGCTATCTCCGCCATACTCTCTCTCTCTTTCGCTCTCTCTCTTTACCGCTTATTCAGTTTCCTTACTTGCAATAATGTGGTTGGTGTGTTGTTACCTACAAAGAAAAATTTGTTCCCTTTTTTGTATTTTCTGCTGCATTTTTTCTTATTTACTTTAAATATTTGTTGTTGTTGTGCTTTGGTTTTTCTAATGTTTTTAGTTAACGTTGTCACTGCCGTTGTTATTGCTGCTGTTGTTCATTACAATTTAGTTTAGCTTTATCACCATCATCATGGTTTTTATTAGTTTGCTGCTGCCGTTGTGCGGGGTGTTTTTTTTTTTTTGTTGTTTTTATGAGGTTTTCCCTATTTGTCATGAATCTTCGTACATTCGTTCAAGTCGTTTCGTATGTACGTTGTTTGGTTCATAAATATGGACGTGATGTTTCAATAGTAGAGTAAAATCAGCAACAACAACAACATGCACATGAACAGAAATGAAACGAAAACTTAAAATGCGATCATATTTGTGTTGCAGTTGTGAAATACAACAAAACTCTGTTCATGATGATGATGATGATGATGATGATGATGACATTTACAGTGTACATGCATACGTACAGAGGAGGAGAGTAAGTTTTCGTAATAATTTTCGTGTGTGTTATTGAAAATGTGGGGTTTTTTTTATCATAAAATTTCCCTCTTTTTTGTTAAAAAATAAAAACTGTACATTGTGTGACTGCATTTTCGTTGATGTTGTTGTTGCTTTTGCAGGAAAACCTTAAAGCAAAAACACAAACTTTCCCTTGGCAGACAATGTAACACATACACTCACACACCAGCAGGCAACTTGTGTGTACGATTATGTAGAAGACTTCATGCTCAAATAGTTGCCAGATTGCAATTTCTTATTGCAAATACTTTCGTTTATTAAGATCAATCGTTTAATATGCAAGAGAAATATCATTAAACCCGGTTGGAAGGTGACCAAGATAACAGGTGTTCCTAGGACAACATTAAGAAGGTATTATTTACTAGTTTACTCTGCTACATACATACATAATTGAACATTACTATCCTTCAGTCGGGATTATGACTTAGTTTCATACACCACTTGTGTTGCGTGTGTTCATTGTACATGAGTGGCAGGACCTACAGTTTAAAGTGGACTACGAACTACCGAGGTCTTCATAGTCTAGTAGGTAGTGTGTTGGCTTATTAGACGTCTCCAACAAAAAAAATATTTCTGGCAAAAACTCTGAGAAAAGATATTTCTTTGCGACTTAATCTCAGTGGATTTCTGGCAAAAACTCTTTAAGTAAATACAATTGCCATGAAAAGTTCGTAACTCTGCTACATACTCCACTAACAGAGAACCATTATGTAAAAGACAGATGGCTCAATATAAATAAAACAAAATAATCTGAGACCCTGGGGAGACTTGCGAGTGTCGCCATCGAAAAATGCACTCTATTTAACTTGAAAGGCAGGGTGCCATCCGAGCAGTAGGGTTCCATGAGTTTAAATACAAGATCGTATGGAACTGTAGTGCAAATTATTCCCTGATCTAGACTCCGGATGACAAAAAAAAAAGAGCAACGAATTACCTCATACACCCACTAAAATAAATTTCGTATGCAAAAGAATTTAGTCCATTTGGTCCATTTTTTTTATTGTCACAGATTTCATTACTCCATTTTCTGTTCTCTGTGTGGAATTTGCATTTAATTTCCATTCTTTTTTTTTATAAATGCTCTCTGGAACTCATAAATAATTCCTGGTTTAATAAGCAAAAAAAAAAAACGAAAACGGCAAAAAAATTGCATTAAAATTTATAATCAATCTGGCAACATGTTGTATTGATGGTTTTCTTTTGCCCATCTTTTCATTTTCTCTTCAATGTGTGCATTCATACATGCCTGTATATACATGTGTACATAGTTTTTTGTTACTGTAATTTAGTGTGTTGTGTTCCATTAATTTCTCATGTCATCATTGTCATACATACGACGGACGGCAACAACGTATTTTCAATGTGTTTTCTTTTCAGTTTGTTGTTGTTTATTGGTACGTGTGGTGTGCGAGTGTTTTACTTTTTTTCTGTTTTTTTTTTGTTTTGTTTTTACTGGGCTTTGTATGTGGCCTCAATAAACAAAGTTGTACACCACACACCACATACTACCAAATAGCAACAAAAACAACAATAACAGCAATAAAAACTGTTATAAATATTTATTTATTATATATACTTTGGTATTATTGTTATTGTTGTTGTGTTGTTTTACATACAAAAAAATTTTCATCGTTTTGAATTTTCTCCAAATGTACTTGAAGAGTAAAATTAAAACAGAAAAAAAAAATAAAACACCACAGCAGCAACAATAACAACAAGAACAACAACTATGCCATGCACATATTAATGGCAAATGAAGCAAAACTACTAAACTACAATAGAGTGTAGTACACAGGCACTGATGGAGTGACAGAGAGAGAGAGTGAGAGAAAGAGAAGACTTTCTCAGAAAGCAATAGCAATAGCAACAGCAACACAAATTAACTGCATTTTTCTTTTGTGAGTGGTAAAGAAAAAACGAATTACTACACTAGAGCTAGTATGTAGCCATTTTGAAAATTTCACTCAGCAAATTTTAACTTCACAAGCATACGTTGTAAAACTCTCTCACTCTCTTGCTTTTATACAAAATAAGAGTAAATTTCCATGGGCAATTTCATAAACTTTTGAAAAAAATCATTGGAAATAGGTAAGAGATTTGTAAATAAGAGAAGGAAAGAGAGAGAGAGAGAGTCATGTATTGTTTCTATTATATTATGTTGTTTGATTCGATTTTGCGCAGTTAAGCTTTTATTTTTCGAAAAAAGCATCAACTTTATAGAGTGTGGTAACGAAATGGGTAGTTTTTTTTTCTGTTTTTCTAAATGATCTTAGTATGAGTTGTATGTACTGCTACGTTTGCTCTTTATTTGTATACAAAAACAAAAACTAAATACCTTCGACTCTCTTTTCGTATGTTGAATTTTCTTTTAAAGAAATCAACTTTTTTGTTTTGTGTTGCTCTAGTGTATGTGTATGTTTATTTTTGTAGGAAATGTTAAAATTGCATATTTTCATTTACTTTTGGAGGTTGTTTGTAGTTATTGTTGTTGTTGTTGTTGTTGTTTAAAAATTAATGGCATTGCTGTTGTGTGTGCTACCTTTATATTTCATTTATGTTTGTGTTTGCGTTTGTATTTTTTCAAAATAATGCAGTTTAATATGGGGTGTCGTTGCTGAATACAAAAAATTCGTTAAACTCTCTTTATACTTCGGCTCCCTAAACACATATACGTCTGTACGTACATACGTATCTAGTTTGTTCGTTTTTCTATGTACACAGTTGTGCTGATTACGTACGTCCCTGCATAAAAATTTTAGCATGCATGTGCGGGTGTATGTGTAAATAAATTTACTAAAGTGATGCTAAACTTCATTATTTCTATGAGATTTTGTGCTGATAATTAAAATCATTCGTTTGCCCACACAGATCGTGAAAGGGTTTAAAAGTCAACCAACCCCTTTTCCATTTTGTTTCTGTGTATCTTAGTGTTGTATTATTATTATTACGTTTTTTTTTGTTTTGTTTTTATTTTTCATTCTCTTTTAATGGGTAATTTTTAGTTACGGTTTTTAAAAAGTACTTTATGGCCTTATTTTATGCGCTTTTTTATTTCTTTTATTTCGTTTATGGCCGTTTTAATTATTTTTGCTTTGTTTTGTTTAGAAAAGCACGAAAACAAAATAATTTTTGTTTTCAATCTTTTTCCACTACACTTGCAAGCCCACAATTTTTAATTGTTTAATAAACAAAACAAAAAAACGTGAAATTAAATTTGTTTGCCTGCAAATTTTTTTTTTTTTGATTTGATTGTTTACATTTTTCGTACAGTGTTGCCAATTGTTTTGTAATTATTAAAGAACAAGAACGTGATTGAGAAAAATAATTAACATAACAGGCTTAGTTATTCCTGTACGCGAGTGTCTTCACATTATCTCCATAAAAAGTGGAGGCTAGTGGAATCAAATTACATGATCTTGACGGCCAATGGTATTCTCCAAAACACGAGATTAATTGCTTACCAACTTTAACGTCACTCAACGCAGCAAAGTGCTTATAACAAAGGGAACAGGCTTTTCCACCAAAATTCCAATGGATAGACGAGCTAAAAGACAGTCTTGCAAAGCTTAGTGAGAGAAATTTAATAATTAACTTTAATCTCACAGCTTGTGTCAGAATACCGCTAAGAGGTCCCGGCAATAAATAGTTTTTTAAGGTGTTAGAGCTCCGGTTTGAGCTTAGTAAGTAAGTCAACACACTGCCTAAAACGTTATGGCGACTCCTTAAACTTGCCTCTCAATTCGTTCAAATATAAAGCGTACTGTGTGGCATGTTTCATCGCCTTATTGAAACCACATACCAACCAAGTCCAAATATTCCATCTGAGACAAAAACCGATCAGTAATTATAGGTCTGTACCTTGATACAATGATACATTGGGATTTTTATGGATTTTCAAGCAGTACGTTCTTGATTGGTAATGTCAGATCTCAAACCACATCAAACAGAGCATCTGTCATGGTGTATTGAGAGTTCTTGAATTACTTCTGACCACTTACCATGCCATAAACGTGTCGATTGATTGTTAGAAGAACTAGCTTTCAATGATTATCTTTCGAACAATATTTTTTTTTACCTAGAAACTCATTTCTAACTCGGTGGTTACTCCAACAACCAAAATTGTCACCTATTGAGCTCAGAGAATCCGGAAATGATTGTAAAAAGCTATTACATCCGCAAAAAGGCACTCTTTGGTATGCATTATGATTTGGAGGAGTTTTTGGACGTGACGTAACATACGTAACCGTATCGTATGATAACCAACTCTGGCTAGCAATTGAAGGGTATGCATTGGACTGTATGCGGTTTCAATAAAACGATAACACGAGTCACACACCATGATCGATTTGAGAATGAAAGTGGACTTTCACGTTTTGGCAATGTTAATTGGCTACAAAGATTAAAAGATTTGATGCCGTTAGACTATTTTTGTGGACCTCCGTCAACGACTGTATTAACGATGTGAAATAGTGCGACCATATTGTACTTTCCACCAACTTTATAGGCTGTCCCTGTAATGTCTCCTCCAAATCTGTTGCCCTGACCAACCTCAGCACGCTGCTCGGTGTCAGCAATGACAATTCCCATCCTAACGTTGGATATGCACCCCAGCTTCTAAGAATGCCTTCCGACGATTCATTCTCATCGTCACCGAATCTACCCTGCGAAAAGGCCGTTCAACAAACTCAGGTTATTCCTGGATAGTACGATACGTGTTGCAGATCTTGTCCTATTGTGGTTTCCTAAGAAAAGTTTTGATTGTCTAAAGCTAGCTTGGTTCTAGAAGAGTCTGCATTTGTTTTCTTCTTCCCTTTCGTTGAGCATACACTTTGAAAACTTACCCCTATTTCGCAAGAGAGCTCTGGTCCCATCAACCGCCCTCCCTACAATGTCATTTGCTTGTAAATTATCTAGAATTTCCACATGACCTGGGATCCAGTAGTGAATAGCCTTATTTAGCTTTCCCAGATACTCCCATTCTATCTTTGATATTAATCTCATAAAAGCTGATTGTTCAAATGGTGAATTGATCTCAGATAGTATGCTACATAACATCCAAGTAAATTGAGCATATCCTTCGATGGCATACCACTTTCCCTTCCGATAACCGTGAATTTCTCTATGCGCTCGAAATCTTTCATACTTTCTTACGTGAGGATGAGATCTCAACTTCAACGAAATTATGTGAATGGGTGTGTGCATGTGTTAGTGTGTTTTATTTGAACTTTACTTTAGCACTCTCCAAATAACGGACAAACCGTTATATTTCAAATTATTATCCCTGTTCTAGAGTGTTCTCTGCTGACGTATTGTTGTTGACTGCTCTCTAAATTACACATAATAAAGAGGCAGCAGAAAGGAAATACAATGCGAGTAACAAACAGTACGAAACATGCATGCATTCAATTAATTTTTTTTATGTGTTTGTGTGGGTGTGTGTGTGAGTTTTGCTATCGCATGCTATTTTTGTTGTTGCCAAAAAAAAATCGTTTTTTTTTTCTTCTTTTTGTTTTTAAACTTTTTGTGTATTTGCTTCCTCATTTTTTTGCAGTTGCTGTTGCTGTTGCTGTTGCTGTTGTTGTTGTTGTTGTTATTGTTTTTCTTTTTTTAACAAACGACCTTAAAAAATGCGTAAAATGTCCCAATTTTTTAGTTTGTTTCTGTGTCACACTCTTTTCTTTTTTCCGACTCTTTTTCGTTGTCGTTAAGCTCTCTCTCTCTCTATCTCTCTCTGCTGTTTTTTTCCTTTGTTTGTTTGTTTTTTTTATTGTTAATATTGTTAAACAATCTATTTCAAACACATTTTTTTTTTGTTATTATTTTATAAAATGAAAGCTTTTTATTTTATTTTTTTTGCAGTCTTTCGCGTTTTTGTTTTTCACTATTACAGTTCATTGAACTTTTCTACTCTCGCACCACATTCTTTCCCTTTTGCACTC